>CM053787.1:925982415-926289915 GCA_028749045.1 Cupressus sempervirens | reverse complement strand
TGATATGTACGAATCCCAAGAAAAGATCTTATCGTAAAGATGGTGCTACTGCACCATACTCCCCAGGAAATTTAATCTCAAGACCACTTGAGATGAGTGCTTATAGAGTGGTACCTTGCTTCTTGATATCTTGTTTAGTCATCCACACAACATTTGCATCCGAATAACCTTTGAGTTTTACTAAATATTGCATGGACTCCTTTCCTCTTATGTGCTTTATGACTTTGGTGTCAAGTATCCTTTCTAGCTGTGGTGTCTGCTTAAATGTTAGACATTGAATGTCTTATGTATCAACAATCTATCCTATATCAATTTCTTCAATGGGTGCTTTTAATGGTGTGAGGTCTACTATGTTGAAGATGGGAGAAATGCCAATCTCAGGTGGTAATCCAATCTCATAAGCATAGGTTCCAAACTTCTTCAATATTTGATAAGGACCTAGTTTTCTCAACATAAGCTTGGTAAATTTACTTTTTGGTAGCCTCTCTTTCTTGAGATTTTCCCATACTAAATCTCCCACTTCAAATTCTAAGTGTCTCTAATTCTGATTTGCATGCTTCTTATACTTGTCAGAGGTTTTTTGGAGTTGTGTTTTGACTTCATCATGGATTTCTTTTATGGTTGTAGCAAATTCTTCTCCTTGGGCACTAACTTGTTGCTGTGAACTCATGTCTCTTAACTCAAAAATCGCTCTAGGATGAATTACATACACCACTTGAAATGGTGACTTTCCTATACTTCTATTGATGGAGTTAATATATGCAAATTCAACTTGGGGTAGGATTACATCCCATTTTGTTGCATGTTGTCTTGTGAGTGTTCTTAACAAATTGCCCAATGCTTTATTAACTACCTATGTTTGGCCATCAATTTGAGGGTGGTAGGCTAATGAGAATGATAAATTGGTCCCAAGTTTCCTCCATAAAGTTCTCCAAAAGTGTCCTACAAACTTCACATCCTTGTCAGAAACTATGTTGAGAGGTAGTTTGTGAATCCTTATGACTTCCTTGAAAAAGAGATCTGCTATATGAGAGGCATCATAGGTCGACTTACATGGTAAGAAGTGAGCCATTTTGTTGAACCTATTTATTACAACAAATACACTATCATGCCCCTTTTGTGTCTATGGCAACCCCATTACAAAATCCATTTTTATGCTTTCCCAAGGTCTAGATGGTATTGGCAAAGGTTGATAAAGCCCTACATTTGTAGTCCTTCCTTTGGCCCTTTGACAAATCATACATGTTTCCACAAAGTTTCTAACATTAGTCTAAAGTGTAGGCCAATTGTAGTACCTTCTAACCAATTCTAAGGTTTTATTGAAACCAAAATGTCCACCCATTGTTCCACTATGCTTCTCTTTGATAATGTTTGTTCTCATAGAGCACTTGGGTACATGTAGTTGTCCTCCTTTGAAAAGAAGTTTGTCTTGTATCAAAAAATTAGGAAAATTAGCATTTTATATTTCACCAAAATCCATACATACCTTGTAGATATCACCAAAATCTGGATCTGCTACATACATGTCCTTGAGTGCTTCAATTCCCACACTTTCTAGTTGTATTTGGGAGACAGTCAGATTCCTTCTACTAAGAGCATCAACAACCTTTTTTGATATGCCCTTCTTATGCTTGATGGTGAAGGTGTAGGCCTGTAAATACTCCACCCATTTCATGTGCTTATGACTTAATTTGTCTTGGTTATTCAGAAAACTAAGGGCTTGGTTATCAGTATACACAAAAAACTCCTTTGGCAACAAGTAGTGTCTCCACCTTTTGAGAGCTTGAACCAATGCATACATTTCGAATTCATATGAAGAGTATTTATGCTTGGCTTTATTGAGTTTTTCACTTCAGAAAGCCACTGGTTTTTCTTCTTGACTAAGAACTGCCCCTATAGCAACCTTGCTAGCATCACATTCTAGTTGGAAAACTTTGTTAAAATCAAGTAAAGAAAGAATTGGATACTCACTAACCTTTTTCTTGAGCAATTCAAAAGCTTAATTTGCTAATTGACTCCATGCAAACTTACACTTCCTTTCTCCTTTAATAGTTTCTAACACGGGAGCACGTATATGACTAAAATTTCTTATGAATTTCCTATAAAATGTAGCAAGACCATGAAAGCTTCTAACATCTCCAACTTTTCTTGGAGGTGGCCAAGATAGTAGAGCAGTTACCTTATCTTTATCCATCTTCAAGCTACCTTAGGAGATAACAAAACCAAGATATGTCAGCTCCTCTTGCATTAACAAACACTTTTCCAAAATTATTACCAATTTCTCCTCATAATGTCTTCTCAAAACCATGTCAATGTGCTCTAGGTATTCTTCCTTTATCTTGCTAAAAATTAATATGTCATCTAAATATACTCTGATGAACTTACCATTGAAGTCTTTGAGTATTTCATTAATAAGTCTCATGAAGGTACTAGGAGCATTAAAGAGTCCAAATGGAATTACCTTCCATTCATATAATCCATCATTGGTTTTGAATGTTGTCTTCCATTCATCTCCAGCTCTTATCCTTATTTGATGGTACCCACTTTTTAAGTCAATCTTGGAGAAATACTTTGCACCTCCCAAACAATCAAGCAAATCTTCAATTCTTGGCATTGGAAACCTATATTTAATTGTAGTCTTATTAATGGTTCTAGAATCAATGCACAACCTCTAGGTTGCTTCCTTCTTGGGTGCCAAAATAACAGGTACAACACATGGGCTTAAACTTTTTGTAATCAAGCCAGAATCAAGTAACCCTTTTACTTGTCTAGCAATCTCCTCATTTTGTTGAGGTGTCATCTTGTATGTAGCCTTATTGGGTAAAGTAGCTCCAAGAATGAAATCAATACAATGACTAATGTCTCGTATAGGTGGTAAAGACTTTGGCATACCTTTTGAAATCAAACTTTCATATTCATCCAAAAGTTCTTTTACTTCATTAGGAATTTTCTTCTCTGTCTCAATCTCCTTTCTATCATTTCCAATGGGTTCTTGTGGTTGTGGGTTAGGCAACAAAAGAAAACAAGGTTTAGGTTCATCCTTCATGTCCTATAAGAATTCTTTTTTATCAACCATCATAATTTTGGCTTCCCTCTCTTTATTTTCTTCCACTTCTTCATGATCAACAAATGGAATCAATCTAATCACTTTTCCATCCTTCTTGATGGTGTATATATTGAGTTTTCCATCATGTTGTGCCTGCAAATCATACTATTAGGGCCTACCAAATAATAGGTGGCATGCATCCATGTCAATTATATCACACAAAATTATGTCAGTATACTTTCCAATCTGAAAATCAACCCATGCTTGCTCATTTACAAGAGTTTGTTGACCCTTTGTTAGCCATGAAAGCTTATAAGGAAAAGGATGAGGTATCCTCCTAAGTTTTAACTTCTGACCCATCTCAATAGAAATTAAATTCTCAGTAGAACCTGAGTCAATAATGACTTTACATACCTTACTTTTGAATTTATAAGCAGTCCTAAAGATAGTTTTCCTTTATGGTGGTTCCATGGTAGTAGGCACTTTCAAAAGTGTTATTTTCATCATTAAACTTTGTCCTCTTTCAGGTACTATATAAGTTAGCCATCTCTTTCTCTTGGTATTCATCATCTTGTACCAAGTGTGTTCTTCTTTCACCTTGTGAACTTGAACTTTCTCTATCTGGACACCTAAATGCATAATGTCCCTCCTTATTGCAATTGAAATAAATAATTGGACTTGCCCTTCTACCACCAAATCCACCTCTTGAATTGCCTCTTCTACCTCTGAAGTTACCTCTAAAATTTCTTTCACTTTGACTAATTTCTTGCTTTATCTCCTTATGATCTTCATGGTTTTGTCCTCTTCCTTGGAAATTTCCTCTTCCCCTTTGATTTCTTCCTCTCCCTCTTCTATTTTGTTCTTGCCTTCTTTTCAATTTGGCTTCCACCTTTAAAGCTAGTTGATAACACTTTTGTACTGTATCAGGACACAATAAATTAAGTTCTTCTTGAATGCTCAACCTCAATCCATTGAGATATCTAGCAACTTTTACACTTTCACATTCACTTTGCTTTGCCCTCATGCTTAATTTTAGAAATTCTTCTAAAAAGGTGATAGGGCAACATTAGAGCAAATAATAATAAAGAATTAACAATTTTATGACAAAGTTAGGTTGGTCTATACGTGTCAATCCAAGAGCATAAGCTTGCAAAAGGCATCCGAGCAATATGCTATCAAGGGATGGTACTTGTGAAATGAGGGCTTATGAATGCAGCTAAAACACACGAAAATGAACCTACAAAGAACTGAAACAAAACTGCGACAAGAACTGTCACTTCCTGCAAAAGGAACTTGATTGAAACCTACTAAAATGATTTGGAGAATAAAAACATCATAAACGAAAACATCTTTCTACTAGCAATAACAACATAATTATTTCTATTCACTGAATCAAAACTAGGATAAACCATTAGTAATTATAAGAAAATAGTAATCATATTATATTAATGCAAATAAAATTACAAACTGCTACAGGAACAACAAGCATACAATATCAATACAAATCACATTACTAGCTAAACAATCAAATTAATCTTGAATTCAAACAAAACCTGATATTAATGTAATACAAACATACCATACTAAAATAAAACTAGAAAACACACCAGACGTTCCAAGAAGTGGGCCCCCTCCTTAGTCCGTCAGGTGGTGAGATAGAAGACAGTGAGCACGAGGTTGATCAACACAATATACAGTCTTTTTATTTCTTAGAAGAATAGTATAGAATTGTTCTCTACATCTCCATATTAAATTTCTTATATAGACTAGACATAACAAGTACATACACCAATGTATAATCTATATTCAGCTAGAGACCAACAAACTATGCAATGGAAACCATGAATATACAACTGAAATACGTGGTCTATTTTGCTGATTGTTTGAAGGAACATATTAACCACTTTTCACATCCTCCATCGTACAATTTAAGTAGTTATGAAAGGAGTTATTAAGCATTGTGAAGATGGAGGCTCCCTTCATTCCACGGGTAAGAATGGGAATTGATTTCTCAGCTGGAATAAATAATGGTAAAAACACACCTATGTAGACCTTGATTTGCTGGCTGCAAACTATAGTTTTAAAATGTTGTTATAACAACAATAATGATCATTTATATATTCTGGATGTTTGCTGCATAGTATTGAAGGTATCCACAAGAGGAGGAGAGGAAATAACAATTTTATTTCCTGCCATGTATGAAGTCCTTCGTATCTCCAGCATGGGTTTTGTTTTGTTTGTTACATCTCCATAGGCGTCAGGAAGTTCTGTTATGCATACCAACATTCTACAATATTAAAGATTAGTAAAACATAATCAATGATGAATTTTCCATATTTTAATCCCAAAATAATATTAGATACTACTTAATTATATTAAACCATATGCAACGTAAAATGGTAAAATGGGTGGTAATGGAATGGAAATGGAATAT
Source organism: Cupressus sempervirens (assembly GCA_028749045.1). Classification (NCBI taxonomy): domain Eukaryota; kingdom Viridiplantae; phylum Streptophyta; class Pinopsida; order Cupressales; family Cupressaceae; genus Cupressus; species Cupressus sempervirens. The sequence continues at coordinate 926,284,435 of CM053787.1, read as the reverse complement.
GGAAATGAGTAGGTAAGTGCACAAAATGGATTAAAATATGGTATTAAATGGGTCATAAATGGATCTCATCAATAGGTTGTGAAATCTAGCTCCTTTTGTCTTAAACTTTGTCTCCTTCAATGAAGTTGGATTTCCTAATCCTTAGGTAAGTATGTTTCTCTCACCTTGGCAGACATCCTTTCCCATGAAGTTATCATGTTCTTACCTTCTTTGACCCTTTCTCCTTGAGTGAAATTCCACCAAGTGAGGGCTGGTCCCTTCAACTTTGACTTGGAAATTTTTATCTTGTCCTTCTTTGCTATATTTTCACATTCAAAATGGTTGTTCAAGGCTTCTATCCAATCCACAATAGCATCAACATCCATCTTTCCTAAGAAGATGGGTAGGTCACCTTTGACATCCTTCTTGCCAACTCTTTCAAGGGCTTCTATAAAGTATCTCTGGTCTGTAGGTAAGTTAACCACCTCCTGCTCAGGGGTATCCTCTTCTTCCCCTTCTTCCTCTTGCTCTAAGGAAATCTTTGTTATCTTTTCTATCTAACCCTTCATCTTCTCAAATTCATCTAATAACCGCTTATTGATTTTCTAATGTTCTTGCATCTTCTTTGCCAGTTCAGCATTGGTGACCAAGTTTGATGTTTCAACTTCTAACTCTAATCCAAACATAAAAACTAATTGCCTCAGGAGCTTTCCCCAAGCTCTGATACCAAAAATGATGCAGAGATAAATTCAACTGAAGCAATATCAAAAGGAACCAACACCAGCAAGAGTTATATGTAATAAAATTCTTGTTAATTAATTCATCAAATGAATAGTATATACATTTGCTCTCCTACAAATTTCTTCTCCCCATAATTTCATATCCCAAAAAATTTCCCTAAGCCTAAACCTAAACCTAAAACACTATTTATACTTGCTAAGACGGTCTATGGAAAATTCTAGATTATTACAAAATAGGAAGAATAGCTTACAGAATACTCTAGATCAATATAGAATGGGGAAGAATGACTCCACAATGATCTATATGAATCCCAAGAAAAGATCTTATTGTAAAGATGGTTCTCCTGCACCAATTTTTTGGTGCACTTTGAGCCCAAATTAACATCACCGTTGAGCTCAGAGCACCCAAAAACCCTTATTTTTATATAAAATTTGTCCAATTTGGACACAGTTGGAATCTAAGGCAAAAATATATTGCTTAGAGATTGGGCACATTTCCCGGAATGATAATTTTTTGATTTTGTGCACAAAAGATTAAGATTTTTTGGCACAAAAATTGAGACCTTTTTCTTGAAAACCAAGATTTTTGTCTAGAAAATTGAGATTTTTAGTATGCAAATCAAGATTTTTGGCATGTAACTTGAGATTTTTGGCACACAAATTGAGGTCATTTTTGTACAAAACTGGTACACTTCCCTGGGTGATTTTGGTGCTACTTTACATGTTTCTCAAGGTATTTGGCATGGATCTCGAGGTGGTAAATATTTTTATTTTGCCCTTCTAGCTTTGTTTTGATCTACATGTCATTTTTTGGCCATAACTTGCTCATCCAGACTCCATTTTTTGCAAACAAGATATCACTAGAAATCTTGTTCTAAGCCCATCATGATGGTGCAATTTATTTAGGCTTTTGATGTTGTTTGGTTTTTGTTTAATGCAATCCAAGTTAGAGGCTCTATTTTGCACTCTAAGAGACATATATTGAGACATTCTATTCTCCAAATTCTGCTCCAGGCACATCCCATTTAGTTTTTTTTGTTTTTTGGCATTCTAGTGAATATCTTGGTTGTTTCAATTCCAGAGATCAATTTTTTTGTTTCATATGATTTTCCATGGGTTGTAGTATCTCTTGTATCAGTCGTATGTCTTTTTTGATCTTTGTTGATATCCTTTTGTAGTATTTTTGCAAACACTTTGAGATAAAGTGTCACTCTATTGCATTTTGAGATCTTACACATCTTTGTGTTTTGTTGTACTCACACTACATTATAAAGTGCATTGTGGGGTTTCATGTTGGCCATATTCACCATCTTCTTTTATCAAGTGAGTGTTCCTTCCATGACATTGGCCTCATGATGTGTCAATGACACGTGCCATTATAGGTGTTTGTACTTCTTTTGCACTCTCAATGTTCCTGGTTCTTCTTTATGTAGAAGATATTACATAGGGTTTCAGTGTTCATGTCTTACATCTCAACATTATAGAGGGGTTATGTTGGTTCTATTACTTTCTCAATTCGATGGAATGAACTATGTATTTAGTATTTGATCCTATGTACTAGGAAATTGTAATGGCTGGATACTTATGCATTTCATTGAGATGGATCATTTACCATATAAACATTCTTTCATTCCTATTTTTGGAGGCCATGAAGGTACCTACCATCTTCAACTGATTAGCTCTTCAAACTTAATCTTCTTTACTGGTCATGTTCTATATAGTGGGGGTTCTTCAGATCAGTAGTTTGGTAGTGTTTGTAGCTTCATGCTTTAGAAGTGTTCTTCATGATCATCTTTTGTTTCTATCTTCCAAGACATTCCCTAGTTTGGAGGTTTCTTCATTCCTTCAATAGTTCTTTTTAGCATTATTTCTGTCTCTTTTTGGATCAGGGTTTTTTCCATGTGGTTTTCTTTATTTACCCTCTTTTCAGGGATTTGGTTGTGCTTGGCTACCTCATCAGGCTTTGTTGTCTAGACCCAAATTTATTTTTAGTAGTAGTTTCTAGGTTTTTGGCTACTCTCTAAGTTTATCTTAAGGGGTGTGTTAGACTAATAAGATATTGCCTTATTAACTAAATCATTTTGATTTAATTATTAAGTCATACTTATAATTTCTAGTTTACTTAAGCTAAAATTTGGGCATATAATAATTAATTCTTTTATTAATTATTATCATGCAACCTAGGTTAGATTACTATTAGGGTTTTGATCTCCTTTTATAAGGATTGATCTCTTTGTAATTTATTCATTCACTTTTGATAATAACAATCTCTTTTTTCTCATCAAGAATGTCTCATCTATGGATCTGGGAATTCCAGCTTCCATAGCTTTTGCTTCTCTTTTTCTATGAAAGGTGTTTGCATGAAAGTGACTCTTGGGAGATGTGGTGTTGATCTTTCATCAACTTTAACAATCCTATGATAATTGCTTTCTTTGTGGGGGAGAATGGTGTAGGAGCACCCTAGTTTTGGCTTGCAAGACTCAATTTTGGGTCATAGAAATGGAATAAGGATTTCTCAGTTAAGCATCTCATCATCACCTTCCTCAAAATTAAAGCAATAGTTATTTAAGAGATCTTATTGGAAAAAACAAGTACCTTCCCATTAGAAGCTTCAATAATGACCCAACTATTGAGATATCTAAAGAAAACCCAACAAATGTAAGAAAGTAGTTGTCCTAAGTTAGTCAAAGAGGAAAGATTATATAGGAGAAAGAGCACATGGATGAAGAAAAATAAAAAGAGAATTAAAAAAGGGATGTTAACATTCAAGAGTGTCTGATTAGTAATGAAGAAATAAAGAATTTTGTAAAAAAAAATTAAAAGTATCATATGGTCAAACCAAAATAGATGAAAAGAATTATAATGTTAAATAATTTAACCTCATAGATGATTATTAGGAAAAAGCATTTATAGGAGCTAATATTAAATTATATGCAATAGTTGATACCAAAAGAAAAGTGCAAAAATGACATGTATCTATTTGTTAATATGAAAGTGGTTAAGACCAAACATCATGGAAGTCTCCAAACATTAAAGGATTCAAATAAGGTTGTGGAAAATATAAAGGATCAATTTAAGTAGCATGGCAAGAATCTCAAGTATTTTGAGGATGCCATTTCCCCTAATCTATCCAATTGTCTTGTGAACTATGATTATTATTGCAGAGTTTTATAAGTTACCATTATGATTGGGTTTCCTATCATTCCATGAAGCTTAATGAGATGAACCCTCACATTGGATAGAAATGGCTTTAAAGTTGTTTTGAGTCCTTGTGTAGAAAAGACATTATCATATTATCTTGACCATGACACTGACAGTCATAGTAATATATTGATTCATTAAAGGATAGATATGTATGGTTGGGAATAAAACATTATGATTGACCTTTGAGTGCATTGAGGTTATTTATTTGGTTTGAAGTGAGGTTATTTATGTGGTTTGAAGTGTGCATTGGGAAGTTTTAGATCTTTTCATGTGTCATTGTTATGCCACAATCATAGTATGACATTCAAATCATATTGTAAAAAGAAAGATCCTTTGGTTCCAACAAAGTCTGTGCAATCATTTGTCATGTTTGAAAGGGTGCAGGGAGAAAATATGAATCCATAAATTGAGATTTTTCAAGTTGATTCAAGGTTTGAGCATTAGGTGGGTAGAGTAACATTATCATGAATTTCCTAATAGGCCTTATTGTTAATGTGATCAGTGAATGGGATAGGAGTTGGCAGTTCATTTAAAGGATCTAATTTCATTGGGTGCTTCATGAGTCGAAGTGAAGTAAGTTTAAATGTTTATGAGAATAGGTATTCTGATTACATCCATGGAAGGCATGGTGAATTAGAGATCCAAATATCCCTTCAGGTTTGTGTGATGGAAATGATGAAGCTTCCATTGCGAGTTTTTTCATGAAGCTTTTGTAATTAGAAAATGAGTTTGATCCCTCTGATCCTATATAGAAGGTGTTATGATGATTTAGTGAAGGTTTATTCAAGTTTCAAGTTGGTAAGGCATTTGGGAAGAATTGAATGCTATTTAAGGGCCAAAGAGTAGATTTTAATAAAACTTTAGAATGAAAGTTTTAATAAAACATCAAAGTTTTAATCCTTCACTAGGAGTCCAAATAGAAAACTCTTACATCCTCATTCACAACTACCTTGGACTATTCTCCTCAAACTTAATGAAAATCATAGCATATGATCAAACACATGTCATATCCACCAAGCCAATTCCCCTATAAAATTTCTTTGCATGTGTACAATCTCACAATATAATATTATTTTCAAGTAGTGAGATTGGCTATTTTTTAAGAAACAAAAAACCCTTGTTTGCCATAAAACACTTGCATGAAAGGGCTACTAGGAATTAACTTGTCAGTTTAGAAATCCATAGAGAAAGGGAGTTTGTTGTCATTTTCATTTTTCATTTTTAGATCAAAATCAAGTTTTTAGACCTTATTGAAATTTCTCTAAGACCTTGAAAAGAAAGGAGCAAGTTCAAGCAATTTAGGACTAAGAAACCATGTTGGGAAAAGAAGGAAATTTTTGGGTGTTGTAAAGGACCTCACAATAAAGTTGAGAAAAGTGTGTTAGGTGGAGTTTGGTGATGACCAAATGAGTCATGTAGACAAGTCTACATTGGCATGGAAGAAATGGCAGTCATTAGTGACTATGGTGAAGTTCTCCACCCAGTTGATGATGGAACTATATATTGGTGTTTAGTTTTGATAGGTTTAGTTTGAGCTTGACTTGGTTTCAAGAATCCTTTCATATTCTCTACTTAACAAAGCCAACCACATGAAGGTAGAAGCTCAATTGGACTCTCCCCCCTATAACCACTCTAGATTCCCCATTAACGACTAAGTAAATATTTCATTCATTCATTTAAGAAGTATATCATTAAATCATTATAATCACATAACATTCATTAACATGAAATACAATTAATTAATATGTATAAACATTCATCAATAATTCGTGAGCACATCAATCATTATATTCACATAACATTCATTAACACGACATATAATTAATTAATACATATAAACATTCATCAATATTTTGTGAACATGTCAATCATTATAATCACATAACAATATTCAATAACATGACATAAAATTCATTAATAAGAAAAATTCATAAAACAATCATCAACACATTCATCATCAAACAAGGTTTCTAACATTCATTTCTTTTTTTTCTTTTTTCTTTTGTTGAAGATAAAGGCTAATAGACACATCATGATTATCTTCAGCATTCTCATGTGACTCTTGCGGTTCTGATCTTATGAAATGAGGCTTCCTCTTCTTTTTTTGAGGACAAGGCTGATGCGCCCCTACAATAAGAAATAAATGGGTTTAATTCTAAACATTGTTTTAAATGTTATAAGTATTTTATTAATCTAAAGAAAAGAATAAGGGATTTTCTTTACCTGATAGTGCCACATCATCTACTATCACATTTTCTTTAGCCCCAACCTCAACATTCTCAACACTAACATCATGCTCAATTCCATCACCATGACATTCTACATATTAAAAAAAAATATCACATAAAGGTTACACCAGTTACAATTTAAGATGTTAAATTTAATTAATAATTACTTAATTAAATTTCAATAGAAATTGAATATGTACCTCTACCATTGTGATGCACATCAAGGCCTTCGTCATGTGTAGGATTTGTGCCTTCATCATCATGAGTAGGATCTATGTCAGGAGTAGAAGGCTATAGTGAAATGTCATGCACATTGTTATCATTGTTCAAAATTAAAATCAAATAGATTATTTCTCATGAAGTTCTTAATTTCTATTATTATTCGTTAGGCCTATTTAGCTGTGTTTAAATTGATGCACCAAAATCTTCTACATCTCTTTGGCCATTGGAATCTCTATGGTGGCAAGCAACCACTGCTATATAGCCTTGCTTGAACCCAATTTGTTTGTCCTCTTCTGTGGGCGCTAGATTAAATTTAATGCCCTACATTTTTTGTATAATATCATCAATATTGAATGTATTTCTTATTTTTTAATTTTATATAAAATAATTGATATGAAATTTCATTTACTGCTACTTACAAGTCATGAGTGAATTTTCATATATCCACTAGAGCCAAGATGGTATTAACCAACCTTATCTTTCCTAGCTTGTGTAGCCTTTGATGTGTCCTACAACCTATATATGTAAACTTTGAAATATGTTAGAATATGTAAATATAAAGATCACTAATTTTTGCATAATTACATTAATACTATTGGAATTACAATAGGAAAGGTAAACTTCTGAGAGGGGGGGCAGGGGTGAATCAATAGTTTAAAGTTGGACCCATAAAACTTTCATCACACATCCATCTCATACATTCAATGTATAAACTAAAATAACATGTAAAGAACATACATCTAAATCATGTAAAAAAGTAAACATTCACACATATGACACTAGATATGATTACCCATAAACCCTCCAAGTAAGAAGGTAAAATTGGGGTAGGAATAGGTGCTTCCTTGACTTCTTCTTAATAATAGAAGTTGTCCTCAATTACATGGTAATTTTGGACTTAGCCATCTCATAATTTCCAAATGCCTTAGCATTTTTATCTACCTTTTCTACTAGTAAAGTTGTTATAGCTATAGAGGTTTCATCTACATTGATTTCATAACCTAAGGGTCTCAACCATCTCACCCTTGGTGTAGCAACTTGTACAAAAATATAATCGACATCCACTAGAAAACATACATCATAGCGTTTCTCTACTAGTGACACTGGTATTCTCAATCTCTTCTTCATTGACTATTTAAAGTCTTCAAAATAGCTTGTCATCAAAGATTTAAAATTTTCTCGCAATTGCTCAATGTTTTCACCAATTTGCACTGCTACTAATCTATTGGTTTTCCATGCAACTTTTTAAAATTTAAGGTATGTGTTTTACACATAAAAGAATATGAAAATCAATATAGAACCAAATTTACATTGTGCATTCTTTGTCTTTCTGATTGCTCCAAGGTTCTCAACTAGTTGTTGTAGTTACAATTCTGCAAGATCATATGTGTGATCTTTCTTAACAATTTTATATCCCACATCCACATCTATATAGGGAACACTATTTAATCTACTATATTGGTAAAACTTGTGTGGTATAACCCTTACAACAAAGTCTATCAAAGGATCAGTGATTGTGTCAATTGTCATGACTCTTTTGTTCCATATAGCTCTAGTGTTTTTCTCAATTACCTCCTTCGAATCACTTCTCAGTGTCTTAGGCCAATCTAGGCTTGGATAACTATTAACCCTATGAATTATCCTCTTAGTAATTTTGATAGGTCCATTATCTAGCCATAATGAACTATCATGAATTCGGCTAAGCAATATCCTAATCCACTAGGTCTTGAATACATTTGAGAAATCTAGGGCTCGTATCAACCCTTTCCTCTCAAAAAATTTGAATTCTTCTTTCATTACACCATTATCACAGAGTCTGTTGTATGCTTCCTTGATCTCTATGTGACCAATGCTACCAATTTTATAGTTATAGCACTTCCTAACATCTTCCACCATTAAAACATTTGGTGGTATCATGGATAATGCACCAGAAGGGTCTTGCTTGTAAGCAATATCAAGAATAGCTTTTTAAATTGGTCACTTAACTTCATTACTAACCAATTGGACATTCAAAACCTCCTTTCCCTCTATATTCTTTGAACTAGAAGCCATTGTGCAAAACTAGGGTTTACAAAAATATAAATTACGTAGCGACTCTTGATAAATACCTTTTAAAATCCAATGAATTGGTACAAAATTGTTGCTAAAATCTTCTGCAACTACTTTGAATGGATTTCTAGATCACCTTCTACTCTCCTCACTCTTTTTCAATTTTGAAATGATGTGAAATGAGTTAAAAATTGATCAAATTCCCTTTGAAAACCCTGAGATAAATGTCAAGTGCTTACACAATTGTAAGCTCGACATCAACTAATTTTAGGCTCACTTGGCATCCATTAACATTCTATTCACTCAGCAACCATTACAAGCTTGGCATTAAATAGCCAATCTGATAGCTCAACATCTTCTAGCATTTTACTTGGCACACATAGGAAATATTTCATGCTCAACAACAACATAAAAAACTTAAAGATTTTTCTTGAATTCCTAGTAACATCTTGCATCTTTATTCATACTAATGTAATATTTTCAATACTAAATCCTCTTAGAATTGATGAATGGTATAACTTTTAATTATCAGTCTTGCATACCTCTTGATTGCCTAGTTTGAGGTGTGATCACCTGACCCATTGGGTGAAGTGATCCCTTCTCCATTTGATGTGCCCCCTTAAAATTTTAACTTTTTATTGAAATTCTTTAATTGCTCTAGTCAAAAGTTACCTAACACTATGTAGTTTATCCCAAATTTTTTGGGTAATTTTATAATGTGTATTTTTTTAATGAATTTTTTAATTAGACACATCTCAAAAATGTGAAATATCTATGTGCTCCCCCTAAAAATGATTGAAAACTAATCTAAAAGCAAAACTTCTTTTTTTTTCAAAGTGTGCAGAATGGAGTCTAGTTTCTAAAAAACTAAGTTGCTACAAAATTCGATGAACGAGCTAAAATTTACAACCCAATTAGTACATGTTGATTTTTGATTAAAAAAAGAAATACATTCAAAAGAAATTATAAATGAAAGGCTTGAAATAGTTCAAATAAAAAATAAATTATATGGTTATATAGCTAACACAGAGACCTACAATGTCATGTAACCTAATTTTATCGATGCTCAACCATGAGGGAACTTGAAGGAGAGCATACAAGAAAAGCAATCATTTTTTATATGTTTGTAGAAAAATACATCTCAGACTAGTTTACAGACTCCAAACCTTTGGGTTGGATCCCCAAGGCAAAACCAAGCCGTAGGCTTGGTAGAATGCAAAGCTTTGAATAGGAGGTGCGTGCTATAGCAAGTAAATGCTATTTAAAGCTTTTAAAATTTGAGTCTTAATAATGTGTGTGCACTTTAGTGTGCATGCACCATTGAGACCTAAATAGTGTATAAAGAGATAAGGAGAGAGAGAGAGAGAGAGAGAGAGAGAGAGAGAGAGAGAGAGAGAGAGAGAGAGAGAGAGTAGGGGATGAGAGAGGGGAGAGAGAGAGTAGGGGATGGGAGAGAGGAAGTGAGAGAGAGAGAGTAGGGGAGGCGGAGAGATTACACGATGGGAGAGAGAGGAAGTGTGAGAGAGAGTAGGGGTGGTAGAGAGATTACGAGATGGGAGAGAGAGATTGAGAGTAGGGGATGAGAGAGAGAGGAAGTGTGAGAAAGAGAGTAGGGGTGGCAGAGAGAGTACGGGATAAGAGAGAGATTGAGAGTAGGGGATGGAAGAGAAAGAGAGTAGGCAGTGGGAGAGGAAGTAGGAGAGGGAGAGAGAGAGAGGAGGATGGGAGTGTGTGTGTGTGAGAGAGTAGGGCATGGGAGAGAGTGTGAGAGTGTGAGAGAGAGTAGGGGTGAAAGAGAGAGAAAGTAGGGGATGGGAGAGGGGAAAGAGAGGAAGAGTGAAAGAGAGGAGGGGTGGCAAAGAGAGAGTACATGATGGGAGAGAGAGATTGAGAGTAGGGGATGGGGGGAGAGAGAGTAGGCGGTAGGAGACAGAGTGAGAGATGGAGAGTGAGGGAGAGAGAGGAGGAGGATGGGAGTGTGTGTGTGTGTGAGAGAGAGAGAGAGAGCAGGAGATGGGAGAGGGGAGAGAGAGAGGGGGGATGGGAGTGTGTGTGTGTGTGTGTGTGAAAGAGAGAGTAGGGTATGGGAGAGGGAGAGGGTAGCCTAAGAGAGAGAAAGAGAGTAGCCTGAGAGAGAGTAGGTGGTAGGAGAGGGAGTGGGAGAGGGAGAGAGAGAAAGGGCAAATGTGAGTGTGTGTAAAAGAGAGTAGGGCATGAGAGAGAGTGTGGGAGAGAATAGGGGTGGCAGAGAGAGAGAGTAGGGGATGGATTTGAGAGAGTAGAGAGGGAGAGAGAGAGTGAGAGAGAGTGGGTGGTGGGAGAGGGAGTGGTAGAGGGAGAGAGAGGGGGGATGGGAGCATGTGTGAGAGATCTAGAGAGTAGAGGATGGGAGAGAGAGGGGGGATGGGAGTGTGTTTCTATGAAAGAGAGAGAGTAGGGGATGGGAGAGGGGAGAGAGAGAGTAGGGGATGGGAGAGAGTGAGAGAGGGAGTAAGTGGTGGGAGAGAGTGGGAGAGGGAGAGAGAGGGGGGATGGGAGTGTGTGTAAGAGAGAGAGAGAGTAGGGGATGGGAGAAAGAGAGAGTAGGTAGTGGCAGCAAGAGTATGATGATGGGAGAGAGAGAGTGAGAGTAGGGGATGGGAGAGAGTGTCAGTATGAGAGAGAGAGTAGGGGGTGGAAGAGAGAGAGTAGGGGATGGGAGAGAGAGAGAGAGTGAGAGTAGGGGATGGGAGATAGAGAGTAGGAAGTGGGAGAGGGAGAGTGAGAGAGAGAGGAGGATGAGAGTGTAAGAGTGAGAAAGAGTAGGGGATGGGAGAGGGGAGAGAGAGTAGGGGATGGGATAGGAGAGAGAGGGGATGTGAGAGAGAGAGAGAGAGAGTGTGTGTGTGAAAGAGAGAGAGAGAGAGTAGGGGGTGGAAGAGGGGAGAGAGAGAGAGAGAGGGGGGGGGGATGGGAGAGAGTGTGAGAATGTGAGAGAGAGTAGGGGGTGACAAAGGGAAAGTAGAGAGGGAGAGAGTGAGAGTGAGAGAGAGTGTGTGTGAGAGGGAGATGGAGTAGGCAATGGGAGAGGGAGTAGGAGAGGGAGAGTGATTGAGAGAGAGAGAGAGTAGGGGATGGGAGAGGAGAGAGAGAGAGAAAGAGAGGGGGATGGGTGTGTGTGAAAGAGAGAGTAGGGGATGGGAGAGAGAGTAGGCAATGGGAGAGGGAGTGAGAGAGGGAGGGAGAGAGGGGTATGTGAGTGTGTGTAAGAGAGAGTAGGGGATGGGAGAGAATGTGAAAGTGTGAGAGAGAGTAGGGGTGGTAGAGAGAGAGAGAGTAGGGGATGGGAGAGAGATAGAGTAGAGAGGGAGAGAGGGAGAGAGAGGGGGGATGGGAGTGTGTGTGAGAGATATAGAGAGTAGGGGATGGGAGAGGAGAGAGAGAGGGACATGGGAGTGTGTGGGTGTGTGAAAGAGAGAGAGTAGGGGATGGGAGAGAGAGTAGGCAATGGGAGAAGGAGAGAGAGAGGGGGGATGGGAATGTTTGTAAGAGAGAGAGTAGGGGATGAGAGAGAGTGTGAGAGTGTGAAAGAGAGTAGGGGGTGGCAGAGAGAGTATAGGATGGGAGAGAGACAGTGAGAGTAGGGGATGGGGGAGAGTGTGAGAGAGAGTAGGTGATGGGAGAGAGAGAGAGAGAGAGAGAGAGTAGGGGATGAGAGAGAGAGAGTAGAGAAGGAGAGAGTGAGTGAGAGAGAGATAGTAGGTGGTGGAAGAGGGAGTGGGAGAGGGAGAGTGAGAGGGGGGATGGGTGTGTGTGTGTGAGATCTAGAGAGTAGGGGATGGGAGAGGAGAGAGAGGGGGATGGGAGTGTGTGTGTGAAAGAGAGAGAGTAGGAGATGGGAGAGGGGAGAGAGAGAGAGAGAGTATATAGAGAGAGAGTAGTAGATGGGAGAGAGAGAGTAGGTGGTGGGAGAGGGAGTGGGAGAGGGAGAGAGAGGGGGATGGGAGTGTGTGTAAGAGAGATAGTGTGAGAGTGTGAGAGAGATTAGGGGTGGCAGAGAGAGGACAAGATAAGAGAGAGAGAGTGAGAGTAGGGGATGGGAGAGGGAGAGAGTAGGTGGTGGGAGAGGGAGTGGGAGAGGAAGAGTGAGAGAGAGGAGGATGAGAGTGTGTGAGTGAGAGAGAGAGAGTAGGGGATGGGAGAGGGGGAGGGAGAGAGAGAGTAGCCCAAGAGAGAGAGTAGGGGATGGGAGAGAGAGTAGGTAGTGGGAGAGGGAGTATGAGAGGGAGAGAGAGAGAGAGAGAGTAGGGTATGGGAGAGGAAAGAGAGCAAGAGAGAGTAGGGGATGAGAGAGGAAAGAGAGCAAGAGAGAGTAGGGGATGGGAGAGGAGAGAGAGAGAACGAGAGAGAGAGTAGGGGATGGGAGAGGAGAGAGAGTGAGAGAGAGTAGGTGGTGGAAGAGGGAGTAGGAGAGGGAAAGTGAGAGAGTAGGGGATAGGAGAGGAGAGAGAGTGAGATAGTAGGAGATGGGAGAGGAGAGAGAGAGATCAAGAGAGAGTAGGGGATGGGAGAGGAGAGAGAGTAGGGGATGGCAAAGGGGAGAGAGAGAGTAGGGGATGGGAGAGAGAGTAGGTGGTGGGAAAGGGAGAGAGAGGGGGATAGGAGTGAGAGAGAGAGAGAGTAGGGGATGGGAGAGGAGAGAGGGTGAGAGAGTAGGGGATGGGAGAGAGAGTAGGTAGTGGGAGAGGGAGAGTAAGAGAGAGAGTAGGGGATGGGAGAGGGGAGAGAGAGAGTAGGGGATAGGAGAGAGAGAGAGAGAGTAGGTAGTGGAAGAGAGAGAGAGGGGGGATGGGAGTATGTGAGAGAGAGAGTAGGGGATGTGAGAGAGAGAGTAGGCAGTAGGAGAGGGAGAGCAAGAGAGAGTAGGTGATGGGAGAGGAGAGAGAGTGAGAGAGAGATTGGGGAATGGGAGAGGAGAGAGAGAGAGTAGGGGATGGGGGAGAAAGTGAGAGAGAGTAGGTGATGGGAGAGGGAGTAAGAGGGGGAGAGAGAGAGAGTAGGGGATGGGGGAGGAGAGAGAGAGTAAGAGAGAGAAAGGGATGGGAGAGGAGAGGGAGAGTAGGAAGAGAGAGAGTAGAGGATGGGGGACGGTGGGCTAGGGAGAGATTTATTTTCACATAGTGCATACACACTATAGTGCGTGCATGCTTTATAGTGTGTACGCACTTTGTGAAATCACCAAATGGTCATAAAGAAAGTTTGGGTCCCTACTAATCCATATTCTACTTTTTCTCTATTGTGCATTCTGTTGTTCCGATAGAAAACATGGGTTTCAAGCTGTTGGAAGTTAGCAAACACTATTTGAAGACTTTTTGAAGCTAGCAAACACCAAATTCAATCATTGGAGACACTATTTGATGGCTTTTTGAATATTCTTTCTATAGAAAAGGTTAGTGAATTTTTAAATATTTTTTGTTGATATACAGAGACAAATTTGATTATAATTTGACATTTGTTTAATATATAGTGAATTCATTGAAATTTGTATGTTTGAATGAATTGTTATTTGGAAATGGTTAGAAATTTGGCAAGTTGTTTAATATATATTGTGTATTCATTGAAATAATTGTAATTTTATATGTATTCAAATGATTTGTAATTTATAAATTGTAAGTAACTTAGATGTTTGAATAATTTGACATATATAAATCATCATCATGCCAAGGAAGAAACCAAAAACTCAAACAAAGGAAGAGAGGGAGTCAAATTTGGAAATTAAAAGAGATAAAATGAAACTACTATGTGAACAAATAAACTTGTAAAATAATAATGAAGAATTGACTTTCGAAGAGCAACAAGAACCACCGATACAAAGAAACAAAGAGGAAGAATTGGAAAGACAAAGAGAATGAATGAGACTGTTATGCTCAAGAAGAAAATTGAATTGTGAAGCTAAACCATCTTCCAATGTTGGAGTCATATCATCCTCTCATGTTAAAGAGACACTAATTTGTAAATCCAATGATGTACACACTCCATCATGTCATGTCGAAGGCACAACATCAACATATCAAGTAGGTGATATTCAATCTTTTGCATCTTATTGCCAAGGCACATCATCTTTAGTTCAAGGTACACAAAAAACTCAACCTTATGTTGATTTTCAAAATGTTGAGGGAATAGAAGAGATTATAACACATTCTATAATTTGTTTTAGAAGACTAAAATATTTGATCGATATTGATACTAACATTTTGAAATCAATGCCTAACAAGATTAGCAAGTGTACTTGTCAAAGAAAAGTTAATTGTATGTGGAGATTATTCTTTGAAGAATTAAATATTAGAGGTCAATGCCAATTATATATTGAAATGATGAGGAATATGAAATTTAGGCCTATCATGAAGATTCTTGAGCTAAGAATGATGAATGATTCAAATGAAAAAAGCATTGTAAAGAATCTAATGAGTGCTTATGACAAAGTGGGTTCTAAATCATGAAACAAAGATAGTAATATCACAAGATGAGTACTTACATCAACAATAGTAAGTAACCAAATGAAGAAATCTTGACTCATGATAAAGACAAGAAAAAAATTCAAAATTGGTAGAGGTACTCTATGTAGAGTCATGCTAAGGCATGAGAGATTGGAAGATGCAACAAAAAATGAGTTATGGACATTTAGCTATAGACTACCGCAAAAGGATAAAGAAATTAGTAAAGCTTTGAAATCATTGATCAAATATTTTTGGAAAAATAACACATATGTTTCCCCTAATGAAAGAGATGTTGTAAGAAGGAGGATTGGTAGCCAAAATCGTGACCTGCATGAGAAACATTTTTTGGACTCAACTCAGACACAATTTTTGCAAAATTTATTGGTATGTATCCTCAAATTCAAATAAGTCAATTTTTTTTTGAGATGGGTAAACCTTTTTATGTGAAGATAAATCACACACAAGCAACTTTTTGTTGTAGGATACATATTGAACTTTCTAACCATTTTGATATTTTTAGGCATATATGTATGTTTTTGCATTTTAAGTTTGTTTTGCAGGATTGAGACATGAATGAGCCACCAAGATCTTCAAGGGAATTCATATCCAACATTTTATGTGAAATAGAGGACGACCAACAATTTTACAAGACATCGTGCTTGGATGGTACATGCTTACTTTGTGGTTCTTTGCAACTTTTATCAACTTATGAACATATGGATAGTGCACATCCAATTGGAAATGAGATAGTAGATTATGAAAAATTTAAGATAGTGACATATGCTCTAAAAGATGGGAAATAGGGTAAAAGATGTGATTTAGTCATTGAAAAGATTCCGGTATATGAGTTCATGAAGATTTTTCATGAAAAGATTATTTACAAGTATGCAAGGCATACACATAGAGCTCGATGGCTAGATTTGCAATTTGAGATGTGCAAGGATATGTTTCCATTGGATACCATTGTTTTAGTTGTAGACTTCATAGAGAACTACACACTACAACCACAAAATGAGGTGCAAGCAAAGTATTATACTTTTCAATAGGTTTCCATATTTGTTCACATAACATTCATGCATTCACCTACAAGTACAGAGAATGATAAGAAGATTTTGAGGGAGTACCATTTTTACATCAGCGATGATCAATCACATTCTACAAAGTTTGTACATGGTTGTTTTCAACTATTTTATGGAGATTTGGCTAACAGAGGCATACCATATTGTCAACACATTATTTGATCAGACAATTGCACATCTTAACTCAAGAATGCACAGATGTTCTATTGGTTGAGCAGGATGCACAGGTTGTGTAGAATTCAATATATGTGGAATTTCATAGAGGTTGGTCATGGAAAGGGAGAGCATGATGGTCTAGGTTCATGTATCAAAAGAGCCTTAGCTCATGAAGAACTAAAGTACAAAGATGCAACAATATTGATAGATGCAAAATCTATTGTCTAGTGGTGTAACGCTACAATGGGTCCAGGCGAGGAAGGTGAGTCTATGGTTTGTAGATTTTTTTGGTTGATAGATAATACTAACATTGCACCATATGAGGATTGTTGCACACTAATATGATCAAGTGAGTTGCACTCTTTTAGAAGCTCTAATTCAGGTTCATGGAGTATCCACACACAAAAAATGACATGCTATTATCCATCATGTGTAGAGAAAAATTGGGATGACTGTGAGTTGATTGAATGGGTGGACAAATGGGATATATGGATTTTGGACCCAATTAACACCTATTTTCCCTCACAAGCATTGGAAGTGGTAGAGATGGATTTGTCTATTGACTTTGACTGCTTGTCTAATCTAGTGCAACTTGGTAGTATATATATTATATATCTTTGTAATTTCAATATGTAACTTTATAACTTTTACCTAAGTATTTTTTGAATTAATGACCACATTTTGTACATTTATCACTACAGGCCATGTTTTTGTTGTTATTGACCTAAGGACAATGAAGAAGGGATAGATTATTATTTGTGTCATTGTGTCCAAGCCAAAAAAGAATTGATCACTCGGTTATAGATAGTGAAGGTTTAGAGTACCATATCAGTGTGGAGGTTGTAACTAACACATAGCTTAGACAATATTCTATGAAGAACCCTAACTTGTGGTTATTTGAGGATTGAAAAATAGAGAGGAAGATTCTTCATTATTCAAACCTTGTTGTTGCATCAAATGTCCACTTGATAAAATATGGTGAAAAACCACATAATAGGACTCTTTGGAAAGTTTGTGAGTCAAATGAACAAGCAACACTTGAGACATTAAAATGTAGAGTAGATCTAGTTGGATCATTAGATTGAATAGGGAGAGAGGGAGGGAGAGAAAAAGTGGTCAATTAGATCCTTGGTGTCATTATAAGCTAGGGTACCAAATTGAACCAAAGGTCAAATTTGAGGAATTTGAGTTGTCTTGTGTGCAATAAGGAGTCTTTAGGTCTTTAGATAGATTTAAATGCCTTGGGGTATTTTGGATAAGATTTAGGTGTCTAGGAGGTTATTAAAGCAAAAATATCAATGTTGTCATGCAAAAAAAATGCAAAATGACAACTTTTCATGCTAAATAATTGAAAAGGAAGTTGAACATTGAACATTTTCATAACCATTTGAATGATGGTTATGACCATTGGAGGAAGGAATACATGTTTAGAAATGTTGTACATGGAGAGGACAACATAGTTGTATGGATTGGTGAAGATATACATGAATAAAACTCTGATTTTCTACCTTTTTCTATATTTTTCTGAGTTGCACAAATGTTTATAGATTGGTGAAGGATATCAACTATCATGGTTGGATAACTTGATGAACTAGGTCTTATTTTCATTTGGTTGAAGGTTATATCTTTTCATTTGCTTAAGTTATTATAGTTTTTGTGAAGGTTGCTTATTTGGGCCTGAATTCAAGGGTTTTGGCAAACATGTGCCTCTAAGTTGGAAACCCATAGTTGGAATTTAATGCCTCTTTGGGGGATGTAAGTTAGGGGAGTGTAATTTGATATGGAAAATTTTTAGACCTAGAGGAATTGGTTTGATATTTTTACCAACTAGCCCTAGGTTGAACATCCCTATGTGTTTAGCCAAGAATTGAAGAATAAGTGGTATTTAGGGTTCCAAACTGATTGTCTAAACCTAGATGAAGGGCTAAATGGAGTCTTAGGAAGGAGAGGAATATTTCAATAGGGTTGAGTTGATTCTATGAACCCATATTCAAGCACTTTCTTTGGAAACCTAGCCTAATCAAGTCTATTAGGTCTGTGGACTAGTGGAGTTTGGGGATGTTGGAATGGAGTCAACCCTTGATCCTTTGGAGTCTTCAAGAACTAAGTAAAACATATTTGAAAAGGTGATAATTTGGCCTTGTCCTTTGGAAAGTTTGGAAGTTTTCCAAGGAAAACTAAATTTTGACCTTCTAGGATTTCTAGGCCTAAGTTAGGGATATTGATCCTTTGAAGGTGTTGGGGCCTTGAAAGTGCATGAATCCTAGTGGTTTAGTCCTAGAAATGCTGAATCAACTCTAATTTTGAAGTCTTGAAGCCTTTTTACTTGTTTTGTCTTAATTGGCCTAGTTGAGGGCAAGTGTCCCTAAAGCCATATTTTGATCCAAGTTTGCCAAGAGCCCTAGGAAAAGGGAAGGACCTTAGGAGAGTGGAGTCCACTTGGATAAGTAAAGGTCATCATTTGGCAAAGGCTGGTAACCAAGACATCATCCTAAAGTGGGTTTGGGTACCCTTAGAGGTTTAAGAACCAAGCGGCAAAAGTAGGCCATGTGCTCTGCATCAATAAGGGTCATTAGACCTAGGTGTGATAGCTAGGATATAGGAAGTCACAATATATTTGGAAGAGTCACTAATTGACCTAAAAGTCAAGGTATACCTTACCATAGGGAAATGAGAAACCTAAGGGATAAGTCTCTAGCTTAGGGAAGGGTTCCTAGCATGAAATTGCTAAGGGATAGCCCATTTAACAAGTTGGAAGTGTTAGAAAGTATTTTGCATGTAGTAGAAGTTTGAATTATATAGGCGGGGATAGAAAAGTGTAAAGAACATATGAAGAAAGTGAATTGAACAATGTACATATTTTTTGATCTTAAATAATGAAGTATACTGAGATGTGACTTTCTTTAAAAGGGTTCAAAGGTAGGTTGAAGGTCATCATCAACATTATTTTTGTTTAACATAACCTTTCAATATGTTGCTATTGATTTTTGCTTGGTAAGAATTAAGTATAAATCTACACAAAAATCCATTTGCATTGTGGCTCATGTATCTTAGGCCCATTTTTTATGTCTTTGAATGTCCTTGCATTATCCTTATAGTTACTAGTGTATAGGTCAATATTTGAATCTCAACATGTGAATAGTTTGTCTTAGTTCTCATATATAGTCAAGGTCCTTGACATCAATTACAAGCCATAAGTTACATGCATTAAAAGAATGCAATTGGGTCTCACAAACTTGATTGTAAGTTTTCTCATACCTAAGTGGTTGGTAGGCCTTAAGACCCAACCAATAAGTCATCCTTCTATGTTGATAGGCACGTATTGTAATCAAGTCTCTAGGAATTGATTGCATGCTCTTTAAGCATCTTCATAAGTCATCAAGTTAAGTCTTGCATCCATAAAATCTAGTCTTGGAGACCTAATTGAATATCACCCTCTTAATACAATCATAGTTAAGTATTTGAGACTTGACTACATATCAACATGTATTGACCTTACAACTTGCAATGTAGCTCTAGGACCCAATTACATATTGTATCTCTTCTACACTTGCAATCAAGTCTTTAGGGTATGATTACATATATTATTTATAGAAACTTGTAGGAAAAGTGATGCAGAGCAAGATGGTCCCTTCCAAGTTCTATGAGAAAATACCCTGAACAATGTGTTTTCCCAAAGGTTTCCAAATGCAACCTTAAGGCTTAAGATTCCCAAATCAGGTAAATGAATTATCCAAAGACTTCTTAGTAATATAATGGTTTTGAATACCCTAATACACCCCAAACAACTAGTTTACCAAATACCAAGAGCCTATCTCTAAGGTAAACCAATCATCCCAGCCTACTAGGCCTACAAGCCCCAATTAGCCCTCAAATACTGTCCTCTTGCATTTTTCTCCACATTTTTCCATAACATAAAGAAAATAAATTGAATATTAGGATACCCATTTGGCTTCTCTATAACGTATCAAAATATGAGGTATGGTTTTTTTGGACCAAGTCTCTGCTGTTACACTATGGGCCAGTTTTAGGCTTAAAAACCCCTCCATTTACAAAGGAACTATATGGAATAATTATCCCCCAGACATAAAACTTGGTAAAGTATCTTAATATGATCATAAAGTGAATATTACTTAATTATATTGAACCCATCAACTCTCTATATGTGCTTTTTATGAAACCCTCACTAAGCAAGGCCAAAAAATAGGGCCTCTTCAAATCTGACCAAGAAATCACTTCTAGGACCTATTAGTTGATCCTAAACCATTTTTATGATGATTAATTTGACTATTTTACATAAAACCATTGCTCCTTTAGGCAGATCTCCCTCTAGTATACTTATGGCATCAAATTTAATGCATTTTCATGCACCCAAGCACTCCAAACTTGTCTAGTTGGATGATCATCTACATCCTTTGACTATTCCCTACATTAGTATGCATAATTACATATGATAAATGTGAATAATCCATCCCCAAGACACATTTATAATAGAAAGGGGATGGTTACAACATTTTTCTTGAAGGAAACTGGTGTAGGGCACCAAGGCAAATGGATAGTGGTCCTAGTTTTGGATTTGGAACATTAATAAGAATTTTGTAATAAGACCAAAGTGTAAGATAAATTGGGCTCTAGGTGCCATTATAAGCCAGAGTGCTAAATTGTACCAATGGGTCAAAAATAACCAATTTTGGTGGGTTTTAAATGAAAATAGGATTTTTGTGATCCTTAGAAGGTTTTAATGGTCCTTAGGGTCATTTGGTCAAGTCCTAGGTGTATAGGAAGTTAGTTGTCAAAAATTGCAAAAATTGTCAAGTAAAATTGCAAAAATGCTGACAACTTTGCAATATGGTTGCAAAAATGGTTGTACGTTGGCGTAACCATTTGAGATATGGTTATGACCATTGAAGACACAAAGGACATGTTTAAATATGTTGTACATGGAGAGGACAACATGATGGTAAAGACTGGTGAACATTTGCATGAATAAAACTCTGATTTTCTATCATTTTTACTATTTTTCTATGTTGTACAGAATTGTATAGATTAAAAGAAGGGATCAATTGACATGGTTGGATAGCCTGATGAACTAGGTTTCATTTGCTTTTGGTTTGAAGGATTTATATTTCCATTTGTTCAAGTTATTGCATTTTTTTGTTCAAGTTGCTTGTTTGGGGTTGAATTTGAGGGTTTTGGCAAACATGTGCCCCTAACTTGCAATCCCACAATTAGAATTTGATGCCACTTGGAGGGATGTAAGTTAGGAGAGTGTACTTTGATATGGTAGAGTATTAGGCTTGGAGGAGAAGGTTTCATATTTTTACCAACTGGCCCTAGGCTAAACATCCCTATATCTTCAGCCCAAATTTGTAGGAGAAGTGGTGATTAGACTTCCAAACCAACTGATCTAACCTAGGAAAAGGGTGAAATGGAGATGTGGCATGGGGAGGAAGAGTTCCATGTAGTTTTTCTGGTTCTATGAACCCATTTCGTAACACTTGCTTTGGAAAGCCAACCTAATTAGGCCTATTAGGTCTGTGAACCAAGTGGGAGTTAGGACATGTTGGAGTAGGTTCAACCCAAGATATTTTTGAAGTCTTCAAGAACCTGGTAAAGGGTATTTAAAAAGGTAATTTTTTTGATACCTCATTTGGAAAGTTTGGAAGTTGGCCATAGAAAACTAAAAATTGACCCACTAGGATTTCTAGGCCTAATTTTGGGAATTTGGTCTTTTGAGGGTGTTAGAACCTTAAAAGTGCATGAATTTCTGTGATATGAGCCTAGTGATGTTGATCCTAGCCTAAGTTTGGAGTTTGGAAACTAGATTTCACATTTTTCCTTATTTGGCCTAGTTGAGGGCTAGTGTCTCTAAAACCTATAATTGACCCAAGTTTGGTAAGAGCCCTAGAGAAGGGGAAAGACCTTAGAAAAGTGGAGTCCACTTGGAGAGATAGTGGTTAGCAATTGGGTAAAGGCTGGTAAGCCTGATTGGCATCTTGTAGTGGGTTGGGTGCTACTAGGCACTTAGGAAGCTTTTGGTGAAAGAAGGTTGTAAGCTCTGCATCAGAAACAATGTGAAAATGAGTATCAACAACACTTCGTCTAAATAAATGAAAAATTCAAATCAGACCTAGGTGTGGTAGTATGGGTATTGGGTGCCATTTATTGCAAACTTGCAAACATGAAGAGTTTTATTGCTGCATTTCACCAATCTCACTATGTCCATGGTCATTGTTCTCTTTTCATTCATGTTTGGGGGTATGTTCTTGGTGCAAAGCACTAAGGCACTTGGTTTATATTTTGATATTCATGGTTTTTTTAACCTACTTAGGCTAGAATAAACAACCCTTGGATGAAAAGTTCATGGTTGTCAAAGAAAGACACCATTTTGTATGCTTAAGGCACTTTATGCAATTTATAAGCAAAAGTTTCTCATTAGGAAAATTTGGGATTTTTAATGTTTTTGGTCAAGAAATCCTAGGACTGAGTTGTTTTTAGTTGGTTTTAGGTATGTTGGAACCTCTTACATGTCCTAGAAGTAGAATCAAGTGAAAAATGTAAAAATTGCACTTTTTGTGCAAAAGTTGCATTGTTGAAAGTTGCAAAAGTTGCATTGCTGAATGTTGTAAAAGTTGCTCAAATTTGCAACTTAGTGGGAAAATGGTTATAACTATTAAAATATTGGTTCTAACCATTAAAATATACATGTGAGATATATATACCTTGTTTGTGAGGTCTGGAGGGCATTAATAAGAAATTCATTTTTTGAGTCATTTTTACTATTGTTTGCACACCACACAAAATGTATGGACTTTAAAACTAGATATGATGGATTTTTGAGATAGAGCTTTTAATCAACTTTCTTTTGCTTCTGGTCTCATCATTCTACGCATTTTCTAACTCAAGTTATTGCATTTTTAGTGAAACTAGGTTTTTAGGACAACATTTTGGTGCACACAACAAAAATGGGCCTTTAACTACAATTTACTTGGTTGAAATTTCATGGCCACTTGGTCCCTTTTTAAGATTCCAGGGTTTCAAGATTGGAGGATGTGAATTGTGATTTCTCCAATCAAGCCCTAAGTCAAGTACCATGAAGGATTTGACCTCTTGTAGCATGTTGATTTGTGAATGGCAGGAGTTTGGGAATTGGTGAAGGGATGAGCATTTGGAAATAAGTTATTTTAGTGTTGCCAAACCTTCCTGAGCATTGAGCTCATTCCACGACCCTGTTTCCTACTGATTTCTTTGTAAATTAGTCATCTACTTGACTGGGACATGTTTGGGAACTGACAATCTCCATTTAAAGATGGCAATGCGTCTTCTATTATTTTATTAAAGATCATTAATATATTTCAATGAGAACTTTGAGGGATCATGCCCAACTTGAGTATCTTGGCTTCTTAAGTCCTATAAATGCAATGTTGCAATGTTGCTCAAAAAGTTGCTTGAGCAACTTTTGCAATTTTTGCAAAAAAGTGCAAATGGAAGTTTGGGAAGTTATAACTATCCATGCTTAGGTATATGAGCATGGGAAACATTTTTTGGAAGGTTAGAAGGTTTTCGGTCAGATTTGCATTTTTAAGAAACTTTTACAACTTTTACAATTTTGCACAAAAAGTGCAACTAATGCAAAGTTCACTAGATTTCACTTCTAGGACTTGGAAAAAATTCCAAACTATTAAAAAAAACTAAAAACACCTAATCCTAGGCTATCTTGACCAAAAATTCAAAAAGACTCAATTTGGCCTAATTAGCAACTTTTTCTCATAACTTGCACAAAGTGGCCTAGGCATACATATCTTGCTCATATCTCTCTCACCGTTCATCATGGGATTGAATTGTCTATTTCATTAGCTCTGGGTGGCCAGGCAAACCCTAGCCCCAAGCTTGTCCCATCCCATTGAGCACTCGAACATTCTTGAGCATGCCGAACCAAAATGTCCCTAAGGGTCACTAAATACCATAGGGAAACAATCTTTGACATGGCATGTCTCATAGCTCGTGCAAGGTATGGATGTGATTCTAGGTCCTATAGGACCATGTTGTAGAGACCTACAATAATCTCTCTTTCTTTTTGAAGATCTTACTCTATTTTATTTTGCAATGCTATCTCAATTGAAGCTGAAACTTCTAGTGTTGGCCAGTACAAAGTTGCCAACTACCAAATCTCCCTCACTATTCATCATGGGATCAAACTATCTATTTTGTTAGCTCTGGGTTGCTAGGTAAACCCTAGCACCAAGATTTTCCCATCCCATTGAGCGCTCAAATATTCTTGGGCATGCCAAATTGAAATGTCCCTAAGGGTCACTAAATGCCATAGGGCAATGATCTTTGATGGGGCACATCTCAGAGCTCGTACAAGGTATTGATTTGATTCTAGGTCCTATAGGACCATGTTGTAGAGACCTACAATAACCTCTCTCACTTTTTGGAGATCTTTCTCTATTTTGATTTTTCAATGCCATCTCAGGTGATGCTAAAACTCGTAGTGTTGGCTAGTACAAAGTTGCCAACTACCAAAACTCCCTGATCATTATTCATGGGATCAAATTGTCTATTTCGTTAGCTCTGGGTGGCTAGGTAAACCCTAGCCCCAACCTCATCCAGTCCTATTGAGCCCTCAAATGTTATTGGGCACACCAAACTAAAATGTCCCTAAGGGTCACTAAATGCCATAGGGCAACAATCTTTGACGGGGCATATCTCAGAGCTCGTGCGAGGTATGAATATGATTCTAGGTCCTATAGGACCGTGTTGCAGAGACCTACAATAACCTCTCTCACTTTTTGGAGATATTGCTCTATTTTGATTTTGTGATGCCATCTTAGGTGATGAAAAAACTCATAATGATGGCCATTACAAAGTTTCCAACTGCCAAATCTCCCTCACCATTCATCATGGGATCAAACTGTCTATTCTGTTAGCTCTAGGTGGCCAGGTAAACCCTAGCCCCAAGCTCATCTCATCCTATTGAGTGCTTGAACATTCTCAGGCATGCTGAATCAAAATGTCCCTAAGGGTCACTAAATGCCATAGGGCAGCGATCCTTGATGAGGCATATCTCAGAGCTTGTGTGAGGTATGAATGTGATTCTAGGTGCTATAAAACCATGTTGCAGAGACCTACAATAACCTCTTTCACTTTTTGGTGATCTTACTCTATTTTGATTTTGCAATGCCATCTTGGGTGATGCTGAAACATGTAGTGTTGGCCAATGCAAACTTGCCAACCACCAAATCTCTCTCACCTTTCATCATGGGATCAAACTATCTATTTCATTAGTTTTGAGTACTTAAAACATAAAAAATAAAAACAAGATATATATTATGGTGTTGGTACGCAATATAGACACAGTTTTAAAAAGTTTTAATTTATGGTTTCGAACCACTTTGAACTAAGGTTCAAAGTAGTTCAAAGTGGCTCAAAGAGGCATCATGTAGGTTCAATTCAAGCAAAGTTTAGAATCCATGTTTGATTTAACACCAGAATTTAGTGGTTGTCAAGATTGAAGTTCAAGCTCTAGTTTTAGTCTAAATTAAAAAGGCTCAAGAGTCAATGTTCAAAAGATCAAATACATAGTTTTTCTAAATTCCATGTGTGATGTTGTTGAGGGAGATTTGGGCTAAGTGTTAAGAAGAAGAAAGACATTGAATCTTTATATACAAAGCAATGGTAATTATAGTTGTCTATAATAAGATGATCAGACATTGATAACTTATAGAGACTAAAAGTAGAAACTCAAGATCTTTTCTTAAGATTCTTGGTACTAGTTGTGAAGACCAAATTCATGAAGTATGCTGGGAAAATGAACTTAAAGAATATGCAAAACTATGCTAGTTTTAAAGAAGAGAATAAAGTGCATTGTCTAGCATTAATATTATGAGAGGCACCAAAAGCATTTATACATTCACTCAACAAGCAGTGCAATTTTAAATACAAAGTAGGTGAATCTAAAAATATGAGGAATGATGATGTCAGGTTGCAAAATGAGACACTCATTATTTTGGGATGTATTTATTATTCCCCATTTTTTATTCCCATGGCTATATACAACAATGCAGATACACTCTTTCTTCATTATAACTTGTTTGTTTGAATATTGGTGGAGATTCAATAAAATGAATAAAGAGACTCAGGTACATTATCTCATGGATGGAATCACTCTAGGGTGATTAGCATCCCGATCTCCACTAAGTCATTCACATGAAAGATGTAGGTTAGTTGCCCTACCAAGTATGTGAAGATATAATAGAAAGCAAAACCATTCTACGATGACTAATTAAGACCTCCAATCCCCTCTAAGAGGCACAAATTGGTTTGGTGGTTTTTAACACCCAAATGAAAATCATAGTTTATAATTTAACATTAAAAGGTGATATTCAACAACATCATATCAATGGTCAAAACACTCACAAGTAGAAACATGAGTGTGAAGAACTGTGAATTCATATTCACCATCCATTTGGTGCATCTTGAGTTGAGAAGTTGGACTTAACATGAAGCCTCGGCAAGGAGGAGTCTTAGATTTCAATAAAAGAAAGAAGATTGATGCTCATCTTCTACCATGAAGAAGCAAAATTTGCTAGGGAGAATTCAGAAATCACACCACGAAATCATCTCTCCTTGCTTGATACTAGTCCGATTGCAGGTTTTAAAAAAAAGCCAGTGACCCGAGTGCAAAAAAAAGATCATTAGATTGAACTTATTATTATGAATCTTCTTTCAAATACCAACAACATACACTCTCCATTAATGGGATTGGATTGAGACTTGCATAGATAAATTAAAATCTAACCTGCATCCATCAAGTGTTGGTTAAAACACCTATGTACTTGTGTTGAACATGATCTGACCCTAGGAGAACTCACGGGAAAAGTAAAAAGAATGTGTGCTGGATTTCATGGAAGGTTCTCTAAGCCATAGAAGATAGCCATTGTATAAGTGATAGAGCACTTGTGTTCTTGACGAAGATACGAGTGTACCAAAAATTTTGAACTAGCATGTCTCAAGTTGGACCAATGGTGAAAATGGTTCAGTCATTCATACAGATTTGGGAGGAGGAATGTTTGACAATGGGCATAGATATGGCTATAGAGAAGGTTTATGATCATAAGCCATCTTCAGAAAGAATATTGAAAACCTTCACATGGACAAGAATCCATCTATTTCATGTTTACAAGTAGATGTTTGTAAACTTTTTGTGCTTTTTGGTTAAAATCATCCATATTTAATTCATTATAAATCATTTACAAGGAGTTGTACCCAATAAAATTTAGAGGGAGGTTATCAATTCAAAGATAACCTATCCAATTGTCAGCGTTGATTCAATCTTCCTATTTGGGCATCTAGAGTTATTTTGTATTTATTTCTTTAGAGGATAATCTATTCACTAACATATGATAACCAATAATGTCATACATGAACAAACATATAATATACAAGGTTGCACAGGGATGGGGGTACCTGGGGTACTTAAGGTACAGGTACGGGTACCACTATTTTTTATAATAGGGGATGGGGTACTTGGGTATGTCAAACTTTATTTTTAATTATACTTTTATATTTATAGAAAACCTGAATTTATGAGTCATGACAATGATTTTTCAAACCAAGAATAATGATAAGGTTTGCAAATGTAATTGTTTTGAGTTTCAGATTTGTTATATGTTTGTAATAATAATTTATGATAAATGTTTAGATGCATAACATAGAAGTCAAACTTTAAAGATGAACAAGAAGATCATAAATCATATGACAATGATATATTGCAAATGATAAATTTCTGACTTTAACACCGATAAAGTTGATTGTTGATCAATATTGTATCAAAGTTTTAATCTGATTAGGTATTGAATTAAGCTTGATAAACAAATAATAGAGAAGGAAAACTTTAAACATGAACAAGATCATAAATCATATGATGATGACATATTGGAAATGATAAACTTATGCTTGAATAGTGATAAATTTTATTGTTAATCAATATTCTATCTATGTTTCAAATTGATTAGGTATTGAATTAAGCTTGATAAAAAATGAGCTGATACACAAACAAAAAACCAAAAAACTAATCAGAAATCTCAATCAAGGTCCTTATCTATGATGCTCTCCACCGAGTACCTAGTACTTGGGATACATGTACTCGGTACTTGGGTACAAGTACCAAGGGTGTGGGTACAAGTACCCATGCAACCTCATAATATAATATGATAACCAATAATGTCATACATGAATGAACATATATGTTGGAAATATAGATGGAGTAATTGGGGGGGGGGGGTGTGAATTAGTTATCACAAAAAAAAATCCACAGATCCCTTAGATGTCTGATAAACTAGTTATTGCTATCACTCAGTAAACATATAGAAAAATGCTGTAATTCAGTAGATGCAGTGTATGTTAACTTATTACTGATTTTAATCATTCACAGTGATTAACATGCACCCATAAAAGAAATAAGAACACATGAGACACCAGATTTAACGTGCAAATCCAATATGGGAAAAACCACCAAGTAACTAGTTACTAATTTTCACTCTTCTAAAGTGAGCCCTATTAGGATCCAACCTAGTTAAAGGTTACAAAACAAACTATTAGGTGTGACCTTGTTAAATGATTTAATCACCCTATGAGGAGTGACCTTACAAGAGGTCTTTAAAACAATTCAATATAACTGTCACCTTGCTAGAGGATTTACAAATGGCTATTAGACCAACTCTATGAAGAGATTTAGGAATCACTGCTACAATGGTGAGAAAGTAACAATGAATAGACCTGAATGAGATGCAACTAAATTACTAATAAATATTTTTGTTTTGCTCCACTAGATCCTCTCTGATCAAATAAAAAATTTTTTGCTCCTCAAGGATACCTGACCATCCTTCAAAGTTCACTCACACTTTCTTCTTCAATCAATACACTTGCATGCTCACTCATCCATACTTTTGAATTCTCAACTTGACCTTTCATATATACCTTTTAGATTATCAAGTCGACCCAATTACAACTTACAATTACCAATAATCATTACATCAGTTGGCTACAATTATTACATGAAACATTTAAACTTTATTTCCCAAAAATAATGAAATCCTTCATTGGCTGACCCTGCTCGTTAAACACTGCTTTAGAACTGATTTCCTGAGTTAACCAACAAAGGCTTGGTTAAGATTGCAAACTTTGCAAAATCCTTTAGAGACCGAGTGAACTTGATAAACACTAACTTTCCTTTGTTAACCTTGTGAGCTTAGTTAACACTAACTTCTACCACAAAATCCTTTGATGCCTGAGTGATCTCAGTAGAAAATTTTTCCACAAAGTAATTTCCAAGGATTGCTCGATAGACTCTGAAATTTTCTTTGCTGACCAAATGAGCTTAGTAGACACTAATTGATAACTAATATGACATTTTTGTAACATCAAACACAACACACAATTAGAAAATTGTATCCAACAATCTCCCTCTTTGGCATTGATGGCAACACAACATGTCTCCCTTTGTAAAGGAATTACATAGCTTCTTTTCAAAACAAAAAAACCCTCCCTTAAATAGCTCATTCAAATCTTAGAAAAGACATGAAAGTATACTCTCCCTCTTTGACAACATGAGCCAAAGAAAACACATACCAAATGAGTAGCAATGTACCTTAAGTACTGATTCATATGCAATGTTCCCATGACTATATTGCATCAACTGATAGATCTTCAACTAGGTTCCTGTTGATGGATCACTAAAACTTTATTTTAGTGAGCTTTAGATAGGGGAATGACCCCTAACTTACCTCTTAGATACAAGAATGCATCCTTAGGTAATGGCTTGATGAATATGTCAGCAATTTGTTCTTTTGTATGGACATACTCCAATCTGACCTCCTTATCCTGCACCAATTCTCCAACAAAGTGATACTTTATTGCAATGTGCTTGGTTTTGGAATGCATCACTAGATTCTTTGATATGTTAATTGCACTTGTATTATCACAAAACATAACAAATGGTTCTTTGATCTCAACTTTCATGCCTTCCAACAATTTTTTGAACCAAATAATATTAGAACAATTCACTGCTGCTGCAATATACTTTGCTTCAGCTATAGATTGGGATGTGCAATTTTGCTTTTTGCTTGTCCAAGGTACCAACCTTTTTCCTCGAAAGAATGCTACACCACTTGTACTCTTTCTATCATCAATGTTTCCTACCCAATCAGCATCAGTAAACACTTTCAAGTCCAAATTTCCTCCAAGTTTATACCACAATCCATAATCTTTAGTGCCTTTCAAATATCTCAAGATCCTCTTGATTGCCATCATGTGATTTTCTCTAGGTTTTGCTGAAAATCTTGCCACTATGCCAAACTGCAAGAGCAATATCAGGCCTTGTATGAACTACATACTATAATTTTTGAATCATTGATCTATATAGGGTCTAATATACCTCTTTTGATTCATCATTTTTGGTAAGCTTTTGTCTAGTACACATGGGTGTTCCAACTGGTTTACAATCTTCCATACCAAACTTCTTGAGTATGTCCTTGATTTATTTAGATTGAGTGATGTAGATACCATTCTTGCTCTACTGAATCTGAAGACCAACAAAGAATTCAATGTTGGAATATTCAAATGGGAAGAGTACTTCTGAGAGCAGGGGGGGGGGGGGAGGGGAGGTGAATCAAAAGTACCAATTGTTATCCTTCCAAACCCTTAATAACATATAACTAAAATTAACATACATCCAAGTAAACAAACATAAAATGAGAGCATGCATCAACACATAACACAAGAGATTTTGGTGACCCAAAAACCCTCCAAGAATAAGAAGGTAAAATTGGGGTGGGGATGACACCCACAAAAATTACTGCAGCAATGAGTTTAACCACTTCTGATGGTTTTCCTTGTTAAAGGCCTACCCTGTTAAAGGCTTTACACTATGTCAATAGTGACCTATTGAAAGGATTTACAAACACTTTACATGAAGTGTCACCATATTAAAGGATTTACATAAAGGTTATTAAACCCACCTAATAAATAGGATTTTCTTAACCTTCTCTAAAGACTCTTCTACCTAGCTATTAAGCTAACCTATTACCATAGGATTTCAACTTCTAATACAATTGTGAGAGAATATTAGAACATTTGACCTGATTGAATGCAATCTCGAATCACTGGGTTCAGGCACTTGTTCTGCTCTTCCTCTTCAGATCCTTGCTTGATCTGATCTCTGAATATGTCCTATATTCTGTTCTAATTAATTAGATGTATAGATGCTATTCTTTTTACTAAGTCTTTTCCTCTTCACACTGAAATTTTGCTATAATCTCCCCTTATGCTATTTTTATTCCATTCATACAATGGTGCATTCATCCTCCTGATAAAGAATGCAAAGATTTAGGGTTAGGTATGGATCTACGATCCAAATTGAATCTCAAATTCTTGCTCATACTTTGTATTTTTCTTATTGGTTACATGCCTTCACCATTTTTCTGATTGGTTGTATGCAGATTGCATAGGGAATGCAAATGATTCCTCCTTATTCTTTTTCTCCTTCAAAATTTGTCTAAGTCAGCTCCAAAAATGGTTTACATCTTAGTTTGTGCAAATATAAACTCTTATGCTAATCCTGTGTTGCTCGGCACATGAAGTATACTGATGCTTGACACATACTATTTTTGGATTGCTGGGCATCAACTGCATTTCCTAGTTTGGTCGGCACCTATTGTATCTTGTATTGCTTGACATATGTTGTTTTGAGTGGCTCAACATCTAAATGATTTTGTTACTTGACACATGAACAATTCCTAGTTCACTCGATACATACTATACTGTAATCTACTTGGCACTAACTATGACTCTACACCTATTAAAATTCTAGCTTGACATCTATTGTGTACTTGACATAATAGTGAGAATGGTTAAGTGTATTGACACTCATCTCTCAATACTATTTATTTGACCAACAATCTCCCCCTTTGACATGAGTGTCAAAAACACTTAACTAAGAATTGATGATCCTAACCTCATTGAGTACACTCTTTACTCACTCAACTTACATGCAAAATTTCAAAAATTTGTGAGTAGCAATATACCTTATGAGTCCCCCTGAGTTGATTGTGCCTTTGAAATTGAAATTCTGTGTCAATATGCCTGATCCTTTCTTTCCTTTGACCTATTTCTACATTCTGAGCCTGAATGATGTATCTGATCTGTGTGATGTCCCTGTATTCCATGTGATTATCAAAATTCTTCACTTCTTTATTCCTTGTCTCCCCCTTTTTTGGCTATATGCAATCATTCCACTTTATTTTCAAAATGAATGAATGATCAAAAATTGTCAGAATTTGGTAATTACCCATTATTTCTTCCCCTATAATATATATCTCCCCCTTTTTGACACTAATGTCAAAGGGTTCTATGGAGTAATTCCATGTTTAACCAAAAATGAGCTATTAACCTCTAGAAGTATCTTCAGAGCTACATCCCAGTTGTTTAATATAGTATCCAATGACTTGTGTTGGATTGCAAGATCTACTGCTAGGTCTACAAGTCCTTCATGTTTAGAAATATTGGGATCTTTCTTCAGGACTGTCTCTACATACATTTGCTACTTGTGAAGTACCTCCAAGTGAGGGTTGATGGAGGATTGAATTTGCATTAACTTAGCTTTTATGTTAGCCTCTTCTTCTCATAATACAACTAGTTACCTTTGAGTGTGAAGCGTCTAAGCAAAATGCTTCTCACTTTGAGCTAGATTGGTTGGGAGTTGCATACTAGAAATCTTTAGATTTCTCTCCAAGCTCATTATTTTCTGGCTGATTTCTTGAGTGAAATTGGAAAAATCGCACAATTTATTGTAAAGGGAGAATATGTTTTCAAGTACAATTTTAACTCTATCTATTTTCTTAGCTAGGTCATTGTCCCAAAATGATATTATTTGATATCTTCTCATTGACCTTACCTTGGAATTTCTTCTCTGACCATTCCATTAGTTTGGCATTGGTGTCATGGTCCTTATTTGTTACTTGATCAACTATATCTGATAGTTTCTCTATAATTGGTCTTGATTCATTTGGAGACTGTAGGCTAAAGGCATGCATGAATATGTCCTTGATTTCATTTAATACTTGCTTGTATTTTTAGTCCTTTCTAAGTGCATCTTGTCTCCTTCTTCTATCCAGTGTACTCTAAATTTCATTCATCTTCTCCTCAGTGAGAGTACTGGATTCATAATAGGGTATCTTTATTTCTTCATCAAGCTCAGGGATTCCATAATGAATTGTCCTAGCTACCCTAGTGGAGCTTGAGCCTAGTGTCTTAATTTGCAATTCTAGTGTTCTAGTGCTTGGTTGCTGAAGATTTTTTGTAGGAGTACCTATTTTGTGTAGTTCAACCAAAGTTTGTATTGTAGATTCCTCCTTATCTTTTGTCTCTTCTTTCTCTTTAGTTTGTTTCTCTTTTGCTATTATTTTTCTTAGGGTTGTACCTAATGATTATACTGATTTAACTTTATCATTCCCTACTACTACACTCGGCTCCTAAAGTGCAACAGTAACTTCTTTTGGTGGAGATGGTGGTGGAAGAAGTAGAAGTCTAGTAGATTGTGTGGTCATAGGTGGTTCTTGTGTTTGCACCTTGATTTTCTTTAATTTTACTACTACCTTTTGGAGTTCATCAACACTGACCAATCTTGGGCTTGAACATAGCCTAGCTACTTGTGTTGATTGTTCAAGGATCTTTTCTAGATCCTCTATAGTTAATGGATTGATGTTTTGACTAGATGTTTCAATGACATCCTTTATCTTGATTGTCTCTGCAGGTGTGATGGTAGAATGAGGAGGGCTAGGAGGTGGTAGTTGTGTGTCCTATACACTCTATTCTTGTTGCTCACCTATCCCCTTTTCCTCTTCTTTACTTATTTCCTCCTGCTTTTCTTCTTCCTTTTTTTCTTCATCCTTCTTTTCTTCCTCCACTTTCTTCTCTTCTAATTTCTTCTCCTCTACCTTCTTTCTTCTTGCTTCTTTTATTTCATTTTTTTTGGTACTTGCTTCTACCTTGTATTCTTCATCAAATACATCATCAATTTTCTTGTAAATAATTTGCCACACTTTTGTGGTTTTGCTCACAACTTCTTCAATTTTATTTTGTAGAATACTAAATGCCCTATATTTGGGAGTAAATCTACTGTTGTGCCTTTTGATTGCATTTGTTATTTGAATTTTAGTCAAATCAAGCAACATCCTTACTAAGGTAGACTCCCTTATTTATTTCTCAATTTGCAGAAAAAAATGGCATTTTTCCTCTACAATATTATATTATTCCTTTGGCAATGAACTATCTAGTTTAACAGGTGCATGTTTATATTCTGCCATCATATTATGGATAGATATCTCTATTTTATTTTGCTCATCTTTTGTGAGCTTATTAAATTTTACATTCTTCAAATCATTTAAGTCTCCATTCCTAATCTTAGCACATAATTTATCAATAGAAGACTTTGGTTGATGACTTACCACTTTAAACTGACTGTAGTCTTCTGATTTCATCCTCTCTTCATCTAAATCAGGTTGAGCCACAAATTTTCTTCTTTTCTTTGGCTCTTCTTTAGTATTCTTAGTGGATTCCTTCCTCTTAGCTACCTCTTCCTTTTCCTTTTGTGTAGTAGCCCTTGTAGTAGCTCTAATAGTAGGCTTCTTAGGTGCAAGCTTTGCCACTTTCTTTGCCTTGGACTGAGGAGTAGGTGGTGCTTTTGCCTTTCTCTTGTTGACCTTGGTTTGAGTAGATGATTCCTTGGCTTGACCTTCCTTGTCACTTTCATCCTCATCTTCACCTAGGTCTTATGTTAACTAAAGTGGCCCTTGCTCTAACTCATCCTTATTGTCATCTTCTTCTTTATCATCACTTATTTATTTTGCTTCTTTTGTAGCACCTGTCTCTTCAACACCCAATTTCTTTTTGATCTTCTTTACAAGCTTGTCCTTCTTCTTGATTGCTATTGCTATCTTGAGGTCTATAACCACTCTTGATTTGACAATGTCATATGTTCCAAAGTGCTTTGCAATTTTATCAATTTCCTCTACAAGAAATGCTGTAATAGCTACTAAAGCTTGATCCACATCAAGTTCATAGCCCAGTGGTCTAATTCATCTAACTCTAGGGATGACTGCTTGTATGTAGGTATAGTCAATATCTACTAGAAAACAAATGTCCTTTTCATGTTGCTCCACTAATGAGACTGGACTTCTCATTCTTTATTTCATGGATTGTTTGAAATATTTAAAATAACTAGTCATTTGGGCATAAAAATTCTCATCCATCTACTCAATGAATCCATTTATTTGTTCAATAATAGTCTTATCTAGATCCCATCTCACCTTGCCTATTTAGGGGAATTCTTTCATAATATAGAAGAATATGCAAATCAATACTGCACCAAATTTGCATTGAGCCCCTTTGGATTTCCTTATGGCTCCCAAGTTCTCATTGATCTACTACATCATCAAATCTACAAGATCATAAGTGTGATCCTTTTTCACTAGCTTGAAGGCAGCATCTACAACTATGTAGGGTATACTATTTAACCTACTAGATTGATAAAATTTGTGAGATATAATCTTGACAACAAAATCTAGTAGGGGGTCTTTGATGGTGTCAATGGTCATACCCCTATTGTTCCACTTAGCACCACTATTTTTCTCAATTGCCTCCCTCTTATCACTCCTTAGGGTTTTGGGCCGATCTAGGGTTGGGATACCAGTGACCCTATGTACAATTTTCTTTGTGAACTTTACTGGCCCAGTTTCTAGCCAAAAAGCTCCATCATGGATTTTGCTCAACATAATGTGTATCCATTCTATTTTAAAAACAATAGGGAAAACTAGGGTTTTGGTCAGTCCCTTCTTTTTGACTATGGAGAATTTGTCCTTAAGTTTCCCATTTTCACAGAGCTTATCAAATGCATTGAAAATCTCCAAATCTCCATGGTTCCTATCTTGCAGTTGTAGCATTTGCATACATCCTAAACCATAACTACTTTATCAAGAATCATAGATAAGGCACCAACGGGATCATTTTTGTAAGCAACTTCAAGGATGGGTTTGAACCCTGGTTGTCTAACTTCATTACTAACTAGTTGAATTTCCAACCCTTCCTTTTCTTTTGCAGATTTAGAACCAAATGCCATCTTTTAACCTAACTAGGGTTTACTATTTACAAATTTTTCAAACTGTGTAACTTGGCAATTAAATGAAATACTTGGTAAATCAATGAAACAAAGTTAGGTAGTTATTGAATTGCTGTAAATCACCTTTTGATTGCTGGGAAATCGCTTAATCGCTCTACTTGTCTTTGCTCTTTGTTTGAATGAATGAAAAATGAATGATTTTCACTTTTATTAGGCTTGAAACCTAGCATTTATTGCATTCATAGTTTACAGCTATACACTCAGCTTCCAAAGGATATTCCAACTTGGCATCAACTATATTTTATTCACTTGGCAGCTACTATCATCTCTTTACTCAACATCCACTAGACTGTTCAACTCAGCCTGTATTGGAGTTTTACTCGGCAACCAAAGGTAGCTCAACATCATCTTCCAAATTTTATCCTGGCATCTTAACTTATGCAAATTTCTTCTTTGCAGTGTTTCTATGTTCTTTTGGGTTGATGTATGATACATCTTTATATGTATCAACCCCTTGTGCCTTTCTAGTGCTTAATTTGATGAGGTGTGATCACTTGACCTCTTGGGTGAAGCGATCTCTCCATTTGATGTGCTACATTCACCTTTCTTTTGCCATGTCTTCTTCATATCTTCCCTAATGTGTTCCACATTAACTTTTTCTTTGCCCTTATTAACTTTAGTCTTGGGTGCTTTGACCTTTGTTGGACAGTTCCTACTAATATGTCTAGTCTTCAAGTAGCTAAAACAAGTAGTTTGATTTAACCATTTGCTGTAGTTTTCTTTAAAATGTGTCCTTATGTAATTTTCAAGAATATGTCCATACTCTTGGCAATAGTGACAACTATACCTAGTGTTTTAATCCCAATTGTAGTGATGTGCATGATTAATTCCTCTTGAAGGTTGATTAGGTGTCCACACAGGCTTTGATCTGCATTCAAATGCTCTATGTCCATATTTTTTGTAGTTGTAGCAGTGGCCCTCAAATCTTGGTGTCCTCATGGTCTTGGTTCTGTAGTCTTGTGCTAAATGTCCTTGTTTTTTCATTTATGATAGAAGTTTGCATTTTTAGGCTTATCATGCTGATGACTATTCTTGCTTCTGCACACATTAGAGGTATGTCCCTTTTTACCATAGAAATGACAAGTAGGTTTAGTGTTCTTACCTTTGTTGCTTCTTTGCTCTGTAGTTTTGGATGATTCTCCTTGTTTAGTGCTGATATATCCAAGTCCTGCAGTGTCATTACTTGCCCTTGGTGATTTCAGCAATTGCTCAAAGTACTTGATGGCCTCATTAGGTTTATTGTAGCTTTCTACTATTTCCTTTTCTCTCTTCAATTCATTTTGTAATTGTTCATTCTGCATCTTTAAGGTGGATATCTCAATGTCCTTCATGTTCAGCTCATGATGAGCATTCATCATCTGGCTCAAAGTGTCTAATTGCATGTTTGAAATCTTTTCAAATTCAATTATCTTCTCTTCTAGTCTATTGATGAGATTTCTCTTGTCATCTTCTACCATGACCTTGTCTTCAATAGCTCTTTTCTTTTGTTCAATTACTTCACAAAGCAACATGGCTTGTGATTCTTGTTCAAGGTTGAGTATTCTGATTTCTTCAGCTTGTGCCCTATTTTTCTCCATTAATTTTGCTATTGTTGCATCAAATTCCTTAGAGTCTTTATTGGAAAATACATGTGTGGTTTCAATCTCCTTGTAATGTATGTCATTTTTATCTATGGCTATCTCCTTTTTTCTTTTCAAAGATTTTCTCAGTTCCTCCTTGGCTTCCTCTACTTTGTGTAGAGCTAGTTGCACATCAATCACCTAATTGTCAATGATCTTCTCAAGTTTGAAGACTTCCATCTTCTAACCTTTTTCTCCAAGCTATTAGGCTTCTCTTTATGAGAACCTAAGCTATGATACCAATTGTTGGAATATTCAAATAGGAAGAGTACTTCTGAGAGGGGGGGTGAATCAGAAGTACCAATCATTATCCTTTCAAACCCTTAATAACATATAACTAAAATTAACATGCATACAAGTAAACAAACATAAAATGAGAGCATGCATCAACACATAACACAAGAGATTTTGGTGACCCAGAAACCCTCCAAGAATAAGAAGGTAAAATTGGGGTGGGGATGACACCCACAAAAATTACTGTACCAATGAGTTCAACCACTTCTAATGGTTTGCCCTGTTAAAGGCCTACCCTGTTAAAGGCTTTACACCGTGTCAATAGTGACCTCTTGAAAGGATTTACAAACACTTTACATGAAGTGTCACCCTGTTAAAGGATTTACATAAAGGCTATTAAACCCACCTAATACAAAGTATTTTCTTAACCTTCTCCAAAGGCTCTTCTACCTAGCTGTTAAGCTAACCTATTACCATAGGATTTCAACTTCTAATACAATTGTGAGAGAGTATTAAAATATTTGACCTGATTGAATGCAATCTCAAATTGCTGGGTTCAGGCACTTGTTCTTCTCTTTCTCTTCTAATCCTTACTTGATCTGATCTTTGAATATGTCCCCTATTCTGTTCTAATTAATTGGATGTATAGATGTTGTTCTTTTCACTAAGTCTTTTCCCCTTCACACTAAAATTTTGCTATAATTTCTCCTTATGCTATTTTTATTCCATTCATACAATGTTGCATTTGTTCTCCTTATAAAGAATGTGAAGACTTAGGGTTAGGTATGTATCTATGATCCAAATTGAACCTCAAATTCTCGCTCATAATTTGCATTTTTGTTATTGGTTGCATGCCTTCACCATCTTTCTGATTGGTTGCATGCAGATTGCATAGGGAATGCAAATGATTCGTCCTTATTCTTTTTCTCCTTCAAAATTTGTCTAAGTCAGCTCCAAAAATGGTTTACATCTTGGTTTGTGCAAATACAAACTCTTATGTTGATCCTGTGTTGCTTGGTACATGAAGTATTACTGATGCTCGACACATATTGTTTCTGGATTGCTCGGCATCAACTACATTTCCTAGTTTTCTTGGCACTTGTTGTATCTTATATTGCTCAACATATGTTATTTTGAGTTGCTCGACATTTGAATGATTTTGTTCTCGGCACATGAACAATTCCTAGATCACTTGGTACATACTATACTATAATATGCTCAGCACTCATTGTGACTCGACAATTATTAAAACTTTGGCTTGACATCTATTGTGTACTTGGCATACATAGTGAAAATGGTTAAGTGTGTTAACACTCATTTGTTAATACTATTTATTTGACCAACACTTAATCTCACCAAACATAGACATTTCAAATTCTTTGTTTATTTGCTTTGAAAAACCTTTGCACAAATCATCATTTCTAGTAAATAAAGTATCATCCACAAATATTTTTGCCAAAACAATCTTGTTATTTTGTCCTTCCTTGATGTATAAGCTACTATTATCATTTTTTCTCTAGAGACCAATCCGAATAAGATAGTTATGCAATCTCTTATACCATGCTCTAGGAGCTTGCTTCAGACCATACAATGCTTTGTGTAATTTGCAAACCATTTCCTTCTTGTTTGGATCAACAAAACCTTTAGGTTTCTCAATGTAGACTTCTTCATCAAGAATACCATTGAGAAATCTAGATTTGACATCCATTTGATATACCTTAAATCCTTTGTATGCTGCATATGCTAATAAGGTCTTGAAACCTTCCAATCTTGCAACAAGAGAAAAAGTCTCTCCATAATCAATTCCTTCTTCTTGAGAGTAGCTTTTACATACCAATCTAGCTTTGTTTCTTGATACCTTACCATCTTCATTCAACTTATTCCTGAATACCCACTTTGTTCCAATCACATTTTTATCTTTAGGGCTAGGTACAAGAGTCTATATTTTTTTCTTCTCTATTTTCTCTATCTCTTCATTCATAGCTTCAATCCAAAATTCATTTTGTAATGCATCTTTGACATTTCTAGGTTCAAAATCAGTAAGTAAACAAGTACCTTTTAGCTTACTTCTTGTTATAGTACCTTCATATTTGTCTCCAATAATCTGATCTAGTGCATGATGTCTCCTAACATACTTGGCCAATACAAGTTCCTTACCTCTTGAATGAATTGCATTGTCATCCTCTTGCACTTCAACTTCAAGTTTTGGCTACTTTGGCTCGGTACGCATTGGCTTAGTAGCTTCAGACTATGACTTGGGTCCTTGTGACTCGGTTGGAACTTCTTGCAACTCGGTGACTGAGGAAGACTTAGGAGTAAAAGTCACTTGATTGACAGATGTATCTGGCAATGTATCAGGTTCAATGAAAAAAAATCACTTGTAATCTTTTGGTTCCTTTTTGCTTTCTTCTTCAGTCCTTTTTGTAAACTCATCAACTTTCACATGTGCACTTTCTATGATTTTGTGAGTAGACAAATTCAAACATCTATATGCCTTACTTTTGCAAGAATATTCCAAAAACATACCTTCATCAACCTTCACATAAAATTTTCCTTTTCTAGATTCTTTCAAGATATAATATTTACTTCCAAATACTTTCAGGTAACTTACATTGGGTTTATAGCCATACCATAATTCATAGGGAGTTTTGAATGAGTCCTTTTTTAGATGTACTCGGTTCAAGGTATGAACTACAATGCTGATAGCTTCCTTTTAGTATTTGATAGCAATGTTCTTTTCAATCATTAGAGTCCTTGCACACTCCATGATAGATCTGTTCCTCCTTTCAACTATTCCATTCTACTCGAGAGTTCTAGGGGCTGATACTTGTCTTTTGATCCCTCTTTCAATGCAAAAGTTATTCAATTCATGGGAGATGAATTCACCATCTCTGTATGATCTTAAACATTTCAGTCTTTTCCCTATTTCCTTTTCTACTCTGGCCAAATACCATTTGAATTTCTCAAATGCTTCTGGCTTCTCTCTTAGATACATAACAATCATCATTCTGGAGTAGTCATCAACAAAAATAATGAAAGACTTTTCTCTAGTATAGCTCTCAATTCCAATAGGTCCACACAAATCAATATGCACAATTTCCAAAATATCTTTAGATTGATAGCTTTTTCTTTTAAAACTAGTCTTTCCCATCTTACCAATTTGAAAATTCTTGCATAGACCAACATTAGGTTTCTTCAAACTAGGAATGCCTCTTACTTTCCTAAATTTTCTTATCTTTACTATATTATCAAAATTTACATGACATAACCTTTTGTGCCATAACCAACTTTCTTCAACTTGAGCAATAAAACATGAGCACTCA
This sequence comes from Cupressus sempervirens, assembly GCA_028749045.1. NCBI lineage: Eukaryota > Viridiplantae > Streptophyta > Pinopsida > Cupressales > Cupressaceae > Cupressus > Cupressus sempervirens. Next base: position 926,242,890 of record CM053787.1, on the reverse strand, counting down.
CCAAGTTCAAGATAAAATAAGTTACCTTTTGTTTGTATGCCTGATCCAATCAGCTTTCCTCTATCATCCAACAGTCTTGCCTTTCCATGCATTAATTCCAACTTGAATCCAATATTGATTAGCTATGCCACACTCAACAGATTATGTTTTAGTCCTTCAATGCGATAGTCATTATCACATACAAGTTCTTTGGTCAAAGAGATTTAGCCTCTTCCTTTTATGCAACAAGGTTCATTCTTTCCAAACCTTACACTACCACCATCATAGTCTTCAAAATATTCAAACTTAGTTTTTTCACTAGTCATATGATGAGAACAACCACTGTCTATGATCCGTGTATCATCTTTGCTTACATGAGAGATAAGTGCGATCTTATCTTCCTCATCATTATCATATTCATCGTTCATGGCAATGTAAACAATTTCATACTCACTATTATCAAAATCCTTGGAGTCCTTAGCCATAAAACATGTTTTCTTACCTTTTTCCTTGAATGATTTGAAATCTTTCTTGCCATTGCACTTGTGACCTTTCTTCTCATCCTTGTTTTGCTTGTTTGGGCACCTAGCTGCAATATGACCAATTTCCTCACATGAAAAATAGATTAGGGGAACCTTACCTTTCTATTTCTTTGCAAGTAGAGCTTCAACTACTTCAAGATTATTGTCAAAACTTTCTTTTGATTCTTCTTCACTTTCTAACTAAGAATCCTTTATCTTCTTTCCTTTTTCCTTAAGTAAAAGCTTGGCTTCAAATGCTGATTCAATGTTCTTAGAAGCTAGAACATAATTGTCATAGTTATTTAGCTCAAATGCAGTCAATCTTCCTAATATGACCTCCAAGTTTATCTTATGATTTGCTTCACATCTTCTTTCTTGAATCACAGATACTCTAATTGCATAAATGGGAAGCAATATTCTGAGAACTTTACTTAGTACTATTTCCTCGTTGATATCTCCTCTAGAAGCTTTGATTGCATTGACACTTGCTTTGACTCTTTCCACATATTTGGTGATGTTTTCATCCTCTCTCATTCTCATTTGATCAAATTGTCCTCTTGGAATTTCTTCTTTGGCTCTCCTCACATTTTTATCACCTCCATAGATATCCTTTATCTTGTTCCACATTTCAAAGGCAGTTTTACAGTCCTTGATATCATCAAATTCTTCATAACTTAGGATAGATGCAATATCTATCATCATGGTGTTTTGATTCTTCTTCTCAACAATGTCATTAATAGATAGTGTACCAGAAGGTGTTTTGTATTCTTGATTAAGGTATTCCAATCCTATGTCTTCAATGAAAGCTAGATGAAGTCTCATCAGTCCTTGCCATGCTAAAAAGTTATCCTTATTAAGCCTTGGAATTTCTCTCTTGTAAGACATCCTAATATTTAGCTTAGGTCCCTGAAACCCTTCTTGCAAGCACCAAAAGCTCTGATACCAATTTTTGAAAATATAGATGGAGTAATTGGAGGGGGGGGGGTCAAATTAGTTACCACAAAAAAAAATCCACAGATCCCTTAGATGTTTGATAAACTAGTTACTATTGTCACTAGGTAAACATACATAAAAATGTTGTAACTCAGTAGATGTAGTTTATGTTAACTTATTACTGATTTTAATCATTCATAATGATTAACATGCAACCATAAAATAAATAACATGAACACATGAGACATTAGATTTAATGTGGAAACCCAATATGGGAAAAACTACCAAGTAACTAGTTACTAATTTTCACTCTTCTAAAGTCAGCCCTATTAGGAGCCAACCTAGTTAAAGGTTACAAAACAAACTGTTAGGTGTGACCTTGTTAAAAGATTTAATCACCCTGTAAGGAGTGGCCTTGCAATAGGTTTTAAAAAAAATTCAATAGAATTTTCACCTTATTAGAGGATTTATAAATGGCTATTAGACAACTCTATGAAGAGATTTAGGAATCACTACTACAATAGTGAGAAAGTAACAATGAAAATGACTTGAATGAGATGCAACTAAATTGTTGATACAGATCTCTATTCTGCTCCACTAGATCCTCTCTAATCAAATAAAAATTTTGTTGCTCTTCAAGAATACCTAACCATCCTTCAAAGTTCACTCACACTTTCTTCTTCAATCAATACACTTGCATGCTCACTCATCCATACTTGTGAATTCTCGACTTGACCTTTCATATATACCTTTCAAATTATCAAGTCAGCCCAATTACAACTTACAATTATCAATAATCATTACATTAGTCGGCTACAATTATTACATGAAACATTTAAACTTTATTTCCCAAAACAACAAAATCCTTCATTGGCTAACCCTACTTGGTAAACATTTCTTCAGAACTAATTTCTTGAGTTAACCAACAAAGGCTCAATTAAGATTATGAACTCTACAAGATCCTTTGGAAACCGAGTGAACTCAGTAAACACTAACTTTCCTTTGTTAACCTTGTGAGCTTGGTTAACACTAACTTCTACCATAAAATCCTTTGACGCTCAAGTGATCTCAGTTAGAAACTATTTCCATAGAGTAATTTCAAGGAATGCTCAATAGACTCTAAAATTTTCTTTGCTAACCAACCAAGCTCAGTAGACATTGACTGATAATTGATATGACATTTTTGTAACATCAAAGAAAACACACAATTAGACAATTGTATCCAACAATATGATATATTATGATAACCAATAATGTCATACATGAACAAACATATAATATATTATGATAACCAATAATTTCATACATGAACAAACATATAATATAAAATAATAACCAATAATGTTATACATTAACAAACCCACAATATATTATAATAACCAATAATGTCGTACATGAACAAACATATCATATATTAACCAATAATTTCCTAAGTCAAATAATGTCATGCATCAAATATATGTCATACATCAAATATTAAATGTCATATATACATCAAATGTATATCGAATATGTCCACTGACATAAAATCTAACATATATGTCCACTGATGCCTATACATGTGTGTCTATCAACTATATCTTCTCTTTCCCACGAGGGGAAGGAAACAAATCCCTAGAGATCTTCAGACATTGTCTGGATGGAGATGATGGGGATGATGGGGTCTTCCACACACGCTCACTCGTCCTCTTGTTTAGGATCTTATCTAGCTCGAGTTGATACAAAAAAAGTAGATATGAATCAATAATTATTATACATTGAAATCAAATATATGTATACATAAAATTAATTATTTTTTTACCACCATCAAATGGTCACTCTACACATCCACCTCAAAGGCTCTCAGATGATCAGGTGTAACAAGGCCCTACAACAATTCAATCAATATAATCACTTATAAATAACATTAGAAATTTTGATACTAACTATTATTAACAACAACTAAAACCAAAAAAATTCTTTCATACCTCAGTCAATGGCTCTGAACTAGCCATTACTCCAACAACTCCATGATTGATGGACTATCGAAGATGAGGAGTCTCTGATGTCAAGAGCTGCATGTCATTTAATACAAGTTACATGTAACATGAAACATGAAACAAATATAATCAAATGAATTAAATTCACATGAAACAAATGTACCTCTAGGAAGCTTGTATCATGCCTAGGCTCAAAGTCCCCAATGAATGTCGATGGTCCAGAAGAGAACTGATGCAGATGTATAATTTTTTTTGTCAATCCTTCATATGATTACTTAATAAATATATATATTAATTTAAATGATTAAATTGATCCATACCTCTGGACTCATTGACAGGATGAAAAATGGGGTTGGGGGATCTCTACTAAGGCCACCAACACTCTGACCCTGAATTTTTAACAATGTCAATAGATGCTAATTAATTAGTAATTCACTATACATATGAAATGTGATCACATTAGTTTATTATAATTGTAATTTACCTATGTGTCAATGCCAAATTTCTTATTCAAGAACTAATCAATGACTAGCCCATCATCCATAATATCTCCAACATGACTGCCAAATGTGCATAAGGATCCACATGATGTGCACATGTGACCACAACACATAGAAGGCTCCTCCTCAACCAATGGACATGTGCAATGAATGAGGGTCTATGTCAAAGCATTAATAGTCCCTAGAATGTTGGTCTCTACATGTTCCTTCACAACTAAAGGAATAATCACATGCTCACAATGTGGCTTGACAACAGGTGCCCTAACTACATTAGGGTCATGACGTGACCCCCAACCTCTCAAATGATGCCCCCCCCACCTCTACCCTAAGATTCTAATATATCAAAATAATTGGGGATCTCCCCAAGGAAAAATTCACAAAACAATTTTCTTAAGAAATACATTGGGACCTCATGATTATTATAGGGAGGGGCATTAGAGACCATCCACCATCTATCCCAAAAATTATTTCTAATACCATCGTGTATGCACCAATGGATGGCAAACTATTTAGTTGTCTCTCTAATAGTATTTTATGCACCAGGGTTTCTAAATAATGCACAAATGCTACCTTTGGTATTTTTTTTTAACATCTTGATATGATAATTTGTTTGCATAATATATTTTTTGTTTATCCCTCTTAACATGCCAAATATCCATTTGACCACTAACAGAAGCTAAATGGGTCATAATAGACTCGAGAGATGAGCCAATTTCCTCTCATTAGATTGGTTTGTCTACAAGCTTTCAACCTACTAATGAGTGCTTCTAATTCATTTTTCCCTCTTTCTATTTCATTTATTATGTTGTCTTGTGTGCCAGGAGGAGGTCTTCCAATCGGTGCAGGATGCATAATTTCTTGTTCTTGTTGTGGAGTGTTTTGATTCTCATCTTATGAAGGGTTTTCATTTTAGATTTTGTGGAGGGGTTTGGTTTTGATCTTGTTGGAGATTTGGTGGTTCATTATCCACATTTCCTGATAAGAAACCATTTGCAATCTAAATAAATAAATAAATTTAAAGAAAAATTGAAAAAAACCTACAAAACAATACAAAAACATGTAAAATAATGCAAAAACAAGCGTAGAAAACATACGATGTGATCTCGATCTCAAACTTTGGCAACGAGGAGGCATTTTGAGGAGCCAGGTGGTGAAAATTGTTAATTCCTTCAACTCGCGTATGTGCTGTGAGGAGGAAATCTTGAAAAATAAAGTTAAAATGAAATGAGCTGTAGATTTGTAGCCCATTTATAATTTTTTTGTTTTACAAAGCTTGTATGTGCTATAGTGCATACACACTATGGCTTGGGTAGCCCAAGCCATAACACGTGCACACTATATCATGTAGGCTCTTTTGAAAACTAGAAAAAAAAAAAGGTGTCATCATTTTGGCACCACAACTTGGTGCATTTACCCTTATGGCTTCATTTAGTTTGTCGAAACTTTTATCAAATTCCTTTTCCCTTTTTAGATCACTTTGCAATTGCTCATTCTGCAATTTCAATGTTGTTATCTTAATGTCCTTGACATTCAATTCATAGTTGGCATTCATCATTTGACTTAGAGTATCTGAAATTGCATGTTGGAAATCTTGGTTAATTCTATTGACTTCTCTTCTAGTCTATTGGCCAAAACTCTTTTGTCTTCTTCAATCATAGCTTTGTCATTCATAGCTTTCTTCCTTTGTTCAGTCACCTCACATAGCAGTATGGCTTGTGATTCTTGTTCTATCTTGAGAATTCTAATTTCCTCAGCTTGGGCTCTATTCTTTTCCATTAGATCTGCAACTATTACATCAAATACTTTGGAGTCTCCATCTACAAATAGCTTAGTAGTGTCTATCTCTTTGTATTATGTATCATTCTCCACAATAGAAATTTCCTTCCTTCTCTTCAAGGATTTCTTTATTTCTTCTCTCGCTTCATTCGGTTGATGTAGAATGAGATGTATTTCAATATCTCAATTCTCAATAGTTTTTCCCAACTTGTAGACTCCCATTTCAAGATCTTTCCTTGAAGTTGCAAAGATTTTCTTTTAGAGAACAAGGCTCTAATACCAATTATTGGAATTACAATAGGAAAGGTAAACTTTTGAAGGGGGGGGGCGGGGGGGGGGGTGGGGGTGAATCAGTAGTTTAAATTTGGACCCATAAAAATTTCACCACACATCCATCTCATACATTCAATGTATAAACTGAAATAATATGTAAAGCACATACATCTAAATCATGTAAACAAGTAAACATTCACACACTTATGACATCATATATGGTTACCTAGAAACCCTCCAAATGAGAAGGTAAAACTGGGGTGGGGATGACACCCACAAATCTTTACTACTATAGTAATAAAGTATATCCAATGAAGGTTACAATGTTTTGACCATGAAACATGATCTACCCTATGAAAGGTCTACCTTGTTAAAGGCTTCCAAAGATTGTTAGGTCTTACCCTATTAAAGGATTTTAGCACCCTGTTAGAAGTGTGCCTTGCTAAAGGACTTTAACTCAGAATTAAGTAAGCACCCTATTAAATAATTTCAATACAACCTGTTATGACTACTCTATTAAGAGATTCTGATTGAAATCACCTATTAGAATGTCCCAGCATTGATCCTATAGTTAGCACTTGATTTCATGATAACAGATAACCTCTAAACAATTGTCTACTTGATCCTTCTTGATCAGATGTATCTATTTTTGTACTCTCTTCTCTTCCTTTGTTCTCCTTTAATTAATTCTATAATGTACTCTCACTTCATAACTCTTTAGCCACCATGAATTCTCTATTTTGACATGCAAACTTCTCTATACTCTACTTCAACACCTTACACACTCACTAGAGAGTTTATGGTTTGTCCTCCTTAAGAAGGTTGTGGTGACTTAGGGTTAGGTATGAATCTATGGCTAAGATTTATCAAATTTTCCACTTAATCCTTCCCTTTCTCTAATTAGCTACATGAATTTGCATTGGGAATCCAACTTAAGAGTCATCTTTGTCTCCAAAATATTATAATTCATCCTTAAGTCATCTCAAAAATAGTTTACATAGTTTTTTGTGCCATTACAAACAATTATGTCAAAACTGTCTTACTCAACACCTGAAGTCTCTGATGCTCAACATACACTAATCTTTCTACTATGACTTGACATCTATATTAGTCAACATCCACTATTCACTCAGCTCTTGAATCACTCAATATAAACTATCTACTTGGTACTTGAGTGACTCAGCACATGAGTGGCTCGATACTCACTATGAACTCAACATGCTCTAAAATATACATATTGTATTCAACATGTACTACTTGTTCAACATGAACTAAGTAAATAACTTAAGTGTGTTGACACTCACTTGTCAAAACCAATTTGAGATCAACAAATACTACTGCATATCTATTTTTTTGGGTGGTGTATTAATTCCTTTATCTCTTAGTCTTATCTCTTTTGCATCTTCAATGATTTCATTCCACTCTAGCTCTGGAACCATACGAGGATGCTCATACTTTGGGTTGAGCTTTAGATCCCTTCTATAGTAGTCTCATAGTCTTTAGATGTTTGGAAGATTTTTTAATAATTTGGACTCTATTCAAAATATTCTGACCAAAGAGATCTTCCAGAGTTTTTATGAGTTGATCTTTTAATTCAAGGTCGTGCTCATTCCACCTTTTGACAAAAAACAAAATTGTTAAATAAATAAATTAGTTCAAACTATGTACCTTGAATACATTAAAACAAATGGGTGAACCAATTATACAAAGCTATGTTCCTTTTATGTAATGTGGACCCAAATTTCTTCAATGTTAAATGATAAAAAGTTTCATAAAAAAATCATATCCTACAAAATTATCACGAGATTAGTAGTAAAAATGAGTTATGAATAAGTAAATTACAATTACACTCTAAATAAGAACAATTTTAAAGTACTTGGATGCTTAAGGAATTTTAAGGGAATCATATCTTTCTCGGCCATCGATAATGATGCTCAAATAATCCAATAGAAGTAACACAAGTTGCTCTAGGAAAGGTTGGTAAGTTATCACCAGTACAAGTATCTATTCTATCATCATGAGAAGTTGTACATGTTAGTACACAAAGTTAATCAATGTTATACAATGATCAAATGAATAAGAAAGTAAAAATAAAATCATATTTAACACAAAAAAATGTAGCAAAACAAGGATTTACCAACTCTAGTTGTAGTAGGTGTGGATGTTTGCATGCTCCTTGTTATCAATCCCATAGTTGCCAATCTCGAAGTGTTGGCTGACCTCATGGAAGGAGGTGTATGCATGTCATGAGGACCTAAAATATAATCATACAAACAAAAATAGTGTTGTCTTTTTAAAATATAGATTTCAAAAACATGACAATAGTAATATAAAATAGTCTATAATAATCATGAAGAAAATAATGTCCTTTCTGATGATTGAAAATTGAAATCACATACATGTAGGAGCTACATTGGTACCCTCATTAGGTGGAACAACTTTGTAAGGTCTCAAAATTTGTTGTAACAACATATACATATTTTTTTTCATGATCCATAAATTAGTATTAAACATAAAGTTTTATTGAACTATTATCCTAGCAAAAGATTTATTGTTGCTTACTTTCAAACAATGTGCTCTCCAACACAATTTATTTATGGTTGCTTCTTTCTCTTTGATTGGATTTGGATCCATCACAAGCATAAGAATTTTTAGATTGATGCTTTTGAGGCTCTATTTACACATGCTTATAGGGTTAGTGGTATATGCAATGTCATCATCGCATAATACTATGGCTGCTATATCAACAACTAATTGCTCTTGTGTAATATGTTCTTTTCCCTTTCCCTAAGCATCAAAGTGTGGAAAAAAAATCAGTAAAACAATCAAAACAAGTCTAAAACCTTAATAAAAATAACATAATATTATGACATTTTGTAAAATTACAATTAAACATTTTTTAATAAAAAAGGTTTACCTGCGCTAAAGAAGGGGTGGGAGCAACATCCCTGCCTTTTTCATTCAAAGGATTGACCATGTCCCCCTGTGATAAGGAATATATATATATATATATATATAAACTTCAACATAATGAAAGGAATGGTTGACTTAGCAAAAACAAAAATTAATAAATGGTATATTGTATATTATTAGAGTTATAAGTGGAAGTAATTAGTTTAAATAATACATAAATAATACTTACAAGTCTCATGATAGTAAATTTTTTGTATCTATATGATTCAAATTGTAACCTATTAGCAGCTCTTCCCCTGAACTTATTGATTTTATCAGACATACAAAAACATGATTTCCCTCAAGCACCTCAAAAATGCAATTGGTTTGCTTATTAGTTGACCGATGATGTGTACTATTTATAAGACCTACAATTTTGTTACTTTTGGCCTTCCATCAATGTACAAAGCAAGTCTTTTACTTTGATCATTTTCTTTCCATTGTAGATAATTTTCTAACAGTGCATACCTATGCATACTTTTTTTTTATTGAACTATCTAAATCCAATTATTATAATTGTAACAAGATCCTACATACTCCATCAATTCAACAACTTTGTTATAACTGACCATTATGTTATCCATGGAAAATAGGTGCAAACCATGTAATGATGATGAAGCTATTCAATATATCATCTCGTTAACACAAAAATCAATATTAATTAGAGGTCATTTCTTGGGTACCCATTCTTTCTAAAGATGTGTGTACCTCAAGGGAATCTTGATGTCACACTTTGTCTCATCATCATAAGAACATGAATCCCTTGAGCAAGGAATAATCGCATGTGTTTATTGAATTTTCTTCTAATCTTTTGACCTCTAATTTGTCTCTCTTTCATAGACCTACTACATGTCTCACTATTCTCTTCTATTCTCACATTTCCCTCACTCAAGGAAGACAAATCTGATAGATACCTATTTGGTGGTACCCGTAGCCCATAAAATGAGAGATTGTTGAAGGAGCAAAATATTTTTCTATAAAATGAGGCTAATATTGATGAAGTTTTCCTAAAGTTAATGTTGAAGGTAAAGAGAAATCAAGCATGTAATAAACATATACCTCTCAATCTATGTAACTATGTAAGATCCTTATGAAAGGGTTATAGTTTTTTGCATATGCAAATCATTTGTCTTAAGTTAGTTACAAATTACATTATACTTATGCTACAAATTACATAGAACATAACATGAAAAATATGCATACATCATAATCATTATATACTTTTTAATTCGTTACCTCTAATAAAAAACATATTATAAGTAATCAACACCAAGAATTGAGCATCGTAACAAATATTTACACCTACTACATTTCCATTGATCATCTTCTTCATCCATCTCATCATCATCCAAATCATCACAATGACCATCATCATCATCATGATTGTCACTATGACCATCATCATCATTGTCATCACCCTCACCATCACTATCACCATCACCATCACCATCACCATCACCATCACCATCACCATCATCATTTTCACCACCACCACCACCACCACCACCACCACCACCATCATCATTACCACCACCACCACCACCACCCCCATCAATGCCATCACCATCATCATGAACATCTTCACCATCATCATCATCATCATCATCATCATCTCCTTCTTCATCTTTGCTATCATCATCATCTAATTTTTCTTCTACTTCTTCAGTATTTTCTTCTTCAATCACAATATACTTTACTGGTCTTCCTCTTGGATCATGTCTAATGAAAATGACCAACTTGGTTTATGTGGAACACCAAAGTAAAACACTTTCTCACATTGGCTTGGAAGAACATAGGGCTCATTTCCAACTAGCTCAACTAACCTTGTATTAATTATTTTAAATCCATTATCATGTTCAATAATAGTTCTATCAAGATCATTTTGATTCAATCATATCCTATACCATTTGACAACGAATAGAACTAGTTTGAAGGAATTAAAGTTGCACTCAATTATATCATCCAAAATGCTATAGTATATGCTTTTAGATTGTTTAGGATGCATGTCATTTATAGTCAAAATATTGGTGACCTCAATGACTATAGTTATCCATGAATCACAAGTTCTCTTATTTTCGTCCACCTTTTTATATGCAAGATTCACTAATGTACACCATGGTATGGTATACCATGTTGGAAATACAATAAGAAAGTAAACTTTGAGAGGGGGGGTGGTGAATCAACACTGATAAATTTTAACCTCTAAAACTATTTACCACACATCCATCTCATAATATATGCATATAAACTAAAATACCAAATTAAACATATACATCCATAACATATAAGTAAATATTCAACACATGTATGACACAAGATATTTGGTTACCCAGAAACCCTCCAAGGAGAAGGTAAAACTATGGTGGGGATGACATCTACAAATCATCATTACTATAGTAATAAAGTGTATCTAATGAAGGTTATAATTTTTAACCATGAAACATGATCTACCCAATGAAATGTCTACCCTATTAAAGGCTTACAAGATTGTTAGATCTTACTTTGTTAAAGGATTTAAACACCTTCCTAAAAGTGTGCATGGTAAGAGGTCTTTAACTTACAATAAAGTAAGCATCATGTTAAAGGATTTACAATAGCTTGTTAAGACTATTATGTTAAGAGATTTAATTGATTCACCTATTAAAATGTCTAAGCAATGATCCTTTGGTTAGCAATATGTTTCTTGATGTCAGATCACATCTATACTAATGTGTATTTGATCCTTTCTAATCAGATGTACCTCTATTGTCCTCTAATTCCTTTCCTTTATTCTCCTTTAACTGATTCTACAATGTAACTCAATTTATAACACCTTACTCACCATGAATGCTCTTTTTGTGCATGAAAACTCACTTTAATTCTCCTTAGCATTCCATTTCATTACTTTGAGAGTTTAGGGTTTGTCTTCCTTAAGAAGACTTAGGTGATTTAGGGTTAGATATGAATCAATAGTAGTGATTCACCCATATTGTCACTTAAACTTTCCCTTTTTCTAATTGGATGCATGTAATGCATAGGGGTTCATAATTAAAATTTGTCCTTATCAACAAAGATCATAAAACAATACTTAAGTCAGCTAAAAAATGGCTTACACAATAGTTTGTGCCAATACAAACAACTATGTCAAAACTATATTACTTCACATCTGAAATCCCTAGTGCTTGGCACTAACTATAACTTAAATGTTGTCACTTGGCATCTGAATGATTCGGCATGCATTGCTTGCTCGACACTTAAATCACTTGGCACATACTATTTGCTTGGCATCTAAGTGACTCAACACTCACTATTTACTCAGCATGCTCTATCTTATATGTTATGCTCAACATATGTTACTTATTTGGCATGAACTAAGTAAATGACTTAAGCATACAAACACTTATTTATCAAAACCAATGTGAGATCAACAATCTCCCCCTTTTACATGAGTGTCAAAAACACTTGGTCATGCATTAATGATCTTATCCTTATGAGCATAACTTAGATAACTAGTATCTATTTGAATTCTATTAAAAAGTTTCAAAATAACAAAATATTGCAACACATGACTTATCAGTCATACCTCAAAATTTCATAACTCCCTTTGATTTGATTGTTTTGTGGCTATACTTTGTATCTAATACTCTTTAATTTTCTCTTGCTGAGTAGATTTTCTATCTATTTATCTCTATCTTTCTCTCTCCCATACTCTTTCTCATTATTACTCCCTCTTAACCCTTACTCCTCCTTTTTGATAGTTATGTTAATGGGTTATGTACTAATAGTGTATTTGTCCAAAAATGGTTTGTGGATCTCTAGTGTAATGTTTAGACCTACATCCCAATTATCACAAGCTACCTCCAATGAATTGATTTGGATGGCTAGCTTTGCAGAAAAGTGTACTAAGCCTTCATATGTAGAAAGATGAGAATCTTTCTTCATGAGAGTTTTAGCATAGGCTAGCTCCTTGTGTAGTATCTCCATGTGTGGAGTCAATGTAGACTAGATGCATATCAGTTTAGCCCTAATGTTGGCTTCATCTACATGTAATGTTGCTAAATGACTTTGAGAGTGTAGAAGGGTGCTGAAGTGTTTCTCACTTTGGGTTAGAGACTTTGATAGAGTTATACCAGATGTATACATAATGCTTTCCAAGTTTAGGATATGACTCTTAACTTGCCTTGTGAAGAGTGTACTATTATTCAATTTGGTATATAAAGAGAAAATATTCTCTAGTATCTTCTTCAGATTCTCTATTTTGGTTGCTAATTCAACCTATATCAGTGCAATAGCACTTGATATCTTTTCATCAACCTTATGTTGGAACTTTCTCTCAGACCATTCAAGTAGTTTGACATTAGAATCTAGGTTTGTGTCATTTTGCTTCTCCACTAAGCTGGTTAACTATTCTATTATTGGCTTGGTTTCCTTTAGAGCTAGTAGACTGAATGCATCAATAAAAATGTCTTTGATATCAATCAAAGATTGCTTCTACCTATGCTCCTTTCTAAGCAATTATTGATTCTTCTTCTTTGCTAGGGCTTCCTGGAGTATGCCCATATTCTTAATAGTAATAGTTGCATAATCAAAATTGTGCAACTCAATTAGTTCATCCAGATTTACATCAACAAATGATGTAACTTCAGGTTCCTTAGACGTGCTTGGACTCAACCTTTAGAATTGTAATGGTGTAGTTCTATGCCTTACCTTTGAAGAGCTTTACTATGAGGAGTGGAAGATTCCAGTAATGTTACCAGTGTTTGTATTGCTAATTGTTCCTTTGGCTTTTTTGTTAGACTTGACTCTTTAGATGTGTTCTTCCCTTTATCTATATTATTATTAACACCTTGATTTTGTATTGTAGGTGCAGGAGTATCTACCTAACCTATTTGAACTTGAGTTTCTTCATTCTTCTCAGTCTCATCTTTCTGCTTTCCAATTGTCTCACCCTTGGCATGTACATTTTCTTCTATAGTGACTAAGACTGGAGTACTTTGTGACAATGTACTGATGGTAGAAGTAGTTGTCTCCTTCCTTGATATACCACATGGGGTAATGTTGGTTGTATCATTGTGAATTGAGGAGGGGTTGAAGGTGTGATTTGTTGCTATACTTCCTCCCCTGTAGATACCTTATCTACCTTCTCAATCTCATCCACACTCACCAATATAGGATTCTCACAAAGTTTAGCCTAGGTGGTGGATTCTACTAGTATCTTCTTCAAGTCATCCTCTGTGAGGTAATTAATGTTCTAAGTGATAGTATTAGAAACATCCTTTATCTTTACAATATCATCTTATGTGTTCACCTCATGTGGAGGACTAGCACTCAATACTAGTGTATCTAGTACACTCTGTTCTATTGGTTGCTCATCCTTAGTTGGTGCCTGTGTGTCTATGTTCATGTCTATGCCTCCCTCAATTGTATCTTGTTTAGTGCCTTCTTCTTTTTCTCCTTCTTTTTCCTTACCTACCTCAATAGGTGCTTGAAATATTGCCTTGGATGTTGTCAAACCATATAGAGATTTCCACATCAAAGTACTCTTTTATAAAATATCCTCAATTTGTTCAACAATATATTGAATGCCCTATATTTTAGTAAAAAATTTCCAGTATGTTTTTCAATGACTTTTGTCATTGCACCCTTACTTAGTTCTGGCATTACCTGGGCAAGTGTAGATTCTCTTATTTGTTTTTAAGTATCCAAGAAATAGTGCCATTTGTACTCAACTCTCTCATACAAAATCTTGGGGTATGGAGTTGGCAAGTTCAAGAGGAGCCCTTTTAAATATTTCCATCATGTCATATACTACCTCTTCAACTCAATACAAGAGAACCTAGATAAATCAACATTATTTCTAATATTCTCACATAGATTATCCAAATCTGAAGAAGAATTGAGAATTACCACTTGGAACTGACTGTCATCATCAGATTCAATCTTCTCTTCATCAAATTCAAATGGATTAGCATATTTTCTCCTCAGTCTCTTCTAAGATTCTTCACCCTTGCTAGCTTGACTAGCTCTATTCTCCTTTGGCTTGGCTACTTCCTTAGCCTTTAGTGCAATTTCCCTTATGTTAACCCTTGTTGTAGGTATTGTAGACTAAGTAGGTTTTGTAACCTTCTTTGGTTTTCTTACTATAGGTGCATTAGCTTTTCTTTTCTTCATTTCAGTAGTTGTAGGTGCTTCACTAGCTTCTTCTCCCTCAAAACCTTCTACAATTTTTACTTCCTCTTCTTGTCGGTCCTCTCCTTGAACTTGAGTGATGGAAAGAGGTGCTTGGACAGGTGCATTCTCTTCTTAGTAATCATCATCATCATCTTCTTCTTCTACCCCTTCATCGAATCTCTTTCAGTTTCTTTACCATCTTTTTCTTCTTTCTAATGACTGAAGTAGTCTTTAAGTTAATTGTGATTTTTGACTTTTCCATGTCATAGTTCCCAAAACTTGTAGCCTCCTTGCCCACTTCTTCTACAAGTAATGTTGTTATTGCTACAAAGGCTTCATCAATGTTGATTTCATATCCCAATGGTCTTAACCATCTAACTCTAGGAACTGTTGCCTATACATATGTATAGTCAGTGTCAACTAGGAAAAAAAATGATCAAAATATTTCTCCAGTAGTGAAATTGGTATCCTCAATATTTTCTTCATTTTCTACTTGAAGTCTTCAAAGTAGCTTGTCATGACTAACTCAAAATTATCACCTAGTTGCTCAATCAATTCACCTATTTGCATTGCAATAGGTATGTTTACCTTCCATGCAACTTTACCAAAAGTAGGAAATGTATTATATAAATAAAATAATATACATACAATAATAGATCCAAATTTGCATTGGGCACTTTTGGTCTTCCTTATGGCTCCCAAACTCTTAGTCAATTGTTGCAATTGCAACTCGACAAGATCATAAGTATGATCTTTCTTCACTGTCTTGTATCCCACATCTACTACAATACATGGGACACTGTTAAGCCTACTAGATTGATAGAAATTATGTGCTATAATATGCACTAAAAAAGCAATTAAGGGATCTATAATTGTATCTATTGTCATCCCTCATTTATTCCATATAGCCCCTGTATTTCTTTCAATTACCTGTTTTGCTTCACTTCTCAATGTCTTGGGCTGATCTAGGGTTGGATACCTTGTAACTCTTTGCACAATTTTCTTGGTGATTTTCATTGGTCCATTCTCTAACCATACAGAATTGTCATGTATCCTGCTCAAAACTATCTTTATCCATTATGTCTTGAAGATGTTGGGGAAATCTAGGGCACATGTTAACCCTTTCTTCTCAACAATTTTGAGTTCCTCCTTCAATGCTCTATTTTCACACAATTTCCCATATGTCTCCCTAATTTCCATGGCTCCTATGCTTCCAACCTTACATGTATAGTAACATCTAACATCTTGAATCATTAGGACTCGTGGTGGTATCATTGATGACATATTGTATGGATCTTGTTTATAAGCTATGTCTAGAATAGCTCTAAAATTAAGTTGTTTAATCTCATTACTTATCAATTTCACATTCAAAACTTCCTTTCCCTTGGCTATTGAAGAACTAGACACCATTTGATAAAACTAGGTTTTGCAAAAACTCAAACTATGTAGCTTGACACACAATAAATACCTTTGTGAATCTGCAATAATGATGTCGAGCATTTGTTGAATTTTTTCACAAATGCTTAGGATAATTTCTCTGGTTTGTCTTTATCTCTTCATGCTCTCCTTCAAATTTTAATGAGGTCAAATGAGTATAAATAGACCATATAGACCTCAAAACCTTGCAATTAATGCTTAGTGCTTACACAACTATAAGCTTAGTTTTAATAAAGATCTCGACTCAGTCGACTTCCATGAAGTTTCCTTTCCACTCAGCAACCACTATGAGCTTGGTCAACACTAAAATTTTTGATAGCTTGGCATCAACTAGTCACTTCACTCAATAACCATAATGAAACTTTTCATGCTCAGTAGTAACATGAAAACTGACAAAACTTAAGGATTTTTTCTTGATTCTTAACAACACTTTGCATCTTTCTTCATTCATATGTAATCTTTTCAAAACTAAATCCTTGGAACTGATGTAAAGTATGTCCTTTTAGATATCATTCCCACTTACCTCTTGATTACTTAATTGGAGGAGGTGTGATCACCTAACCCATTGGGTGAATTGATATTTTCTACACTTGATGTGCTGCAATCTTCCTTTCTCTTCTATGTCTTGTTCATTTCATCTCTGACATTCTCAACATCTGCCTTTTTTGCCTTTGTTGAACTCATTGTTTGGTGCCTTTGACCTCGTTGGACATTTTTTGCTTATGTGACTAGTCTTCAAACATCTAAAACACATGGTTTGACAACCATCTACTATAGTCACTTCTAAAATGCATTCTTATGCAATTTTTAGCAACATGTCCATACTTTTGATATTAGTGACAACTATACCTTGTATTATGATCCCAATTATAAGAGTTTCCATTGTGCTTTAAATTTGTCTGCTTGTTTGATGACTATTTAGGCTTGGATCTGCACTCATATGCTCTATGTCCATACTTCTAATAGTTATACTACTATCCTTCAAATCTTTATGAGCTTATGGTCTTGGTTATGTATTCATGTGCTTGATATCCTTGTTTGTTACATTTATGGCACTGACCCATGAATTTTTGCTTAAGATTTTGATTTTCAGTCTCACTCCTATAAACATTAGTGGCATGACCTATCTTACCACAATTATGACAACTAGGTTTGGAGTTCTTACCTTTATTAATTCTTTCTTTGCCATTTTTAGATGATTCTCCTTCTTCAGTACTAGTGTATCCCAATCCAGAAGTATCACATTAGATCTAGGGGATCTCATCAATTGTTCAAAGTATTTGATGTCTTCACTAGGTTTGTTGAAACTATCAACAAACTCCTTTTCTCTTTTTAGATCATTTCTTAGTTGTTCATTTTGCAACTTTAGTGTTGTGATCTCAATATCCTTTACATTCAATTCATGATTTACAATCATCATTTGACTCAAAGTTTCCAATTGCATGTTAGCAATCCTAGTTACTTCTGATGTTTTCTCTTCTAGTCTATTGGTCAAATTCCTTTTTTCATGTTCAATAATGACTTTTTCCTCTTCAAATTTCTTTTTCTTCTTAGTCACCTCACATAGAAATATTGATTGGACTTCTTGTTCTCTCTTTAGATTTCTAACTTTTGAAGTTAGGGTTCCATTCTTTTCCATCAGATCTACAACTACTACATCAAATTCAGAGTTTCTATTTGAAAATAATTTAGTAGTGTTACTCTCTTGGTATTGTGTGTCATGCTCTTGAATAGAAATTTCCTTCCTTCTCTTCACTAATCTCTTTAACTAATCTCTTGCTTCATTAAGCTGATGTAGGGAAAGATGTATTTCAGCTGTCTAGTTCTCAATAGTATTTCCCAATTTGTAGACTTCCATCTCTAAGATCTTTCCTCAAAGCTACAAAGCTTTTCTTTTAGAGGATTGTGCTCTGATACCAATTGTTGGAAATACAATAGGAAAGTAAACTTTGAAAAATTATTCGCCACACATCCATCTCACAATCTATGCATATAAATTAAAATACCAATTTAAACATATACATCCACATCATGAAAGTAAATATTCAACACATGTATGACACAAAATATTTGGTTACCCAAAAACCATCCAAGGAGAAGGTAAAACTAAAGTGGGGATGACACCCACAAATCTTCACTACTATAGTAATAAAGTTTATCTAATGAAGGTTACAATGTTTGACTATGAAACATGATCTACCCTATTAAAGGTTTTCCTTGTTAAAGGCTTACAAGATTGTTAGATCTTACCTTGTTAAAGGATTTAAACACCATGCTAAAAGTGTGCCTGGTAAGAAGACTTTAAGTTACAATGAAGTAAGCACCCTATTAAAGGATTTACAACAACATGTTAAGACTACTCTGTTAAGAGATTTAACTAATTCACCTATTAAAATATCTCAACAATGATCCTTCCACTAGCACTCTATTGCTTAATGTGTAATCACTTCTATACTAATGTGTACTTGATCCTTTCTGATTAAATTTACCTCTACTATCCTCTAATTTCTTTCCTATATTCTCCTTTAACTAATTCTACAATGTAACTCAATTCATAACACCTTAATCACCATGAATGCTCTATTTGAGCATGCAAACTCTCTTCAATTCTCATTAGTATTCCATTTCATTACTTCAAGAGTTTAGGGTTTATCTTCCTTAAGAAGGCTCAGGTGATTAAGGATTAGGTATGAATCAACAGTAGTGATTCATCCATATTGTTGCTTAAACCTTCCCTTTTTCTGATTGGATGCATGTAATGCATAGGGATTCATAATTACAATTTGTCCTTATCAACAAAGATCATAAAACAATACTCAAGTTGGCTCAAAAATGCTTTACATAGTAGTTTGTGTCAATACAAACAACTATGTCAAAATTGTATTACTCAGCATCTGAAGTCCCTAGTGCTTGACACTAACTATAACTTTAATGCTGCCACTTGGCATCTAAATGTCTTGACATGCACTGTTTTCTCAACAATTGAATCACTTGGCACATACTATTTTCTCAGTATTTGAGTGACTCGATAATCAATGTTTACCCAGCATGCTCTATCTTATATGTTATACTCTGCATATGTTACTTGTTTGACATTAGTAAGTAAATGACTTAAGTGTACATACAATTATTTGTCAAAACCAATCTAAGATCAACAATACCATATATCCCTTGACCATGGAACTCTCAAGATGTGCTCTTTGTCGAACCAAGCACTTCAATAATTTCAAGTGCTTCTCAACCATCTGCATTGACCTAGTTGGTACAAGTCCACACAATTTAATCTCTTCAACTAGATGTATGAGTTAGTGTTCTTATGCATTGAAAAAAGTTGAAGGCAGACACTTTTGTATCTCACACAAAAGTTGAGGAATTTTGGTCTTCTAATGCTTTATGTCTTTTTTATCAATTTCTTTAGATGACAACCACCTAGAAGATATTTTTTATGCAAAAATATATTAATGAGACTCTACAAAAAAATATACAATAAATTATAGAAAAAGAAGAGAAAGACACAAAAATAATATCCATACAACAAATCTAACAAACACTTTTGTTGGTGTAAATACGTATTTACTATTTTTACTTACTTAAGTTTACTTAGGTTAATGCATTATTTTATTATTTTATTTTGTGAGACACTTAGGAGTTTGCACACCTTTTTGAGTTGTCATGTTGATAGCACAGAAGTACGCAATTCTATTTCAGCACATGGTGTCTAAAACACTAGAGTTTGCATCATTCACTGAGTTGTCATGTTGACAACACAATTTTCGCACTCCCTTTTTAGCACATGTTGTCTACAACACTGATTTGCATGTTACACCCTTGTAGACTTATCCTCTCATCATCACACCTACTTTTGTGCTTAATGGAGGATAACCCATATCTGGTGGACATGTGCTTGGTTGTATGACTTATTATGTAGCTAATTTTGAGGCATTCTAGATGTATCTCAGAGGTCTTTATATATAGGCACTCCTAGTGTACTCTTAACACATATTGAATGAATATATCTTCATTCTAATCATACTCTCTTTCTGGTCTACAATTGTGCTTGTGTTTGAGTTCTTAGTTCTTGGGTGAACTTTTCCCTAAGGAAAATTCTTACATGGTATTAGAGCTGGGAGATTTTCTCTTCACATAGCTATTCAAGACCATTGTTGCTTCAACATCTCATCCTGAATCTAGAGTACTACAGAAATTGGGAGCATTTAGAGCCAGATCTAACCTCACCATTATGTCTAAAATGTTGATTTGGTGAAGATCGACTATAAATTTGGCTACCTTAGCCCAAAGTTGACTGCGAGACAATTTTTTTTTGCAAATTGACACCTGGAGGCCCTGATTTGCAACACGGGTATGATCTTTAGATCTATAATTTTTTAATTTAGATCTAGTATTTTTATTTAATCTTTGCAATTATTTCAAATTTCTATTTTTGGAATTTTTCATCCTTCGGGCAAGTAGCAGAGATTTTTTTTACAGGTACTAGGCTATTAGATCCCAGCCCTACACAAAGAATATTCTGCTATGAATATTCTATTTTATTTTTGGTAGGCTCATTAATTAATTTTCTAGCAACAGACTAGCCAGTACATTCATTGATAGCTAAATCCAACTTTTAATTCCACCATCAAGAACATAGCACATTCTGACGACCACATAGCCTTAACCTTTTGACAACTCTTCTTTGTGTTTAACACCACAAGCAATATATTTTAAACACCTTTAGGTGTTAACCCACTACCAATGTGGGATTTAAAAGAAAAATTTGGCACCTACGTTGGCATTTTTTGGCCTCATGCACTATTATCAACGTAGTCTAAAAGTCTTCTAGGCCCCCGCTCCGTCCACTACTTGGTTGCTACCTGGCACCACTGCATACGCTACCACATACCTAGTCTCTTGCATCCACAACCATTTCAACCTGCACAGTAAGGATACCACACGTTGTTTAAAGTTACACCCATGTGGAACTCCTTCATGTGGACATGTGCATAACTAAGCCTTGATTGACATGTTAGCTATGACTGTGCATCTGACATCGCATCTACTTGGCAGTAACATCAACACCCACATTAACAATTCCATACATTGCCAGGTCTACAACTTGCCTTACAAATCCATACAATTTTATAGTATGACACTCCTAGTCAGCTACCACGTCACCCTGGGGTGCTAATTTTTTTGTTGATGTCAGAAAAGTACAAGGTTAAAATTAACAACCATATGACTGTCAAAACTAGTTATTTTTCAACTACTACAATGGCCATTTGACTGTCAAATTTAAACACACAATTTTTTGGCCAGACCCCTCTTTAGATTTCTTTTTGATGTGGTAGCCTGACTTTGCAAGCCCATAACTTGGTCATCCAAACTCCAATTTAGGTGTTTCAAATTGGGTAGAATTTCCTAAACTTTCTAGTGGTGGTGTTCTTTTCTAGTTTTGGTGCAAGGATTGTTCAGAAATTACAATTTTTGGCGACTATACCTACATAATCTTGCATTTTGCAACTTCAAATGCTCTGTATAGAAACATCTAGTCACTTTATTAGGTTCTATTTTTTTGAAAGTGTGTATTGTTTTGTCTACTTTCTAGATCTGTAGTCAAATTCTAGGTTTGTGTGGACAAAATTCTCACTTTTAGAATTAGGTCTTTTCTGCATTGTAAAGCTTTGATTACTTTTCAAAATTTTTGTACATCTAAAGCTACAATGCTTAGTGACAGATTTGGGCCTCAAAAGATAGTTGTAAAAGCAAAATTAAAAAGTCATTTTGTACATTTTGACAAGTAGCCTATTGTACACGCACTACTTATAAAGTGCCAAAAGCATCTTTTTTGGGAGGGTCTTTTGATTGAGTGAAAAGGGGCAGTGTATACTATGTTCTTGTGTCTCTTTTGTGCTCTTTTCATTTTTTGCATCATGGGTTCATTTAAATGTCCACCTCTAACTTCACACAATTGTTCTACATGGAAAGATATTGCATGGTGTAAATTAATGGAAAAAGGTTATAGTCTTTATGTTGATGGTACAACTACCAAACCTATTGATGCTAAAGAAATCATTGAATGGAAAAATCAAGACCAACAGGTTTTAGGAATTATTAGGAGTTTTATACATAGAGATCTCTTCTTCCACATTGCCAGTTTCATGGAATCCAAACCTGCATGTGATAAACTTGAATCATTGTATGGTAAGGTGGATGAGGAAAAGGGATTTTAGATTGAGGATGATCTACTTCTCTTGGATCCAAAGAACTTTAACACAATTCAAGATTACATCAACAAAGCCAATGAGTATAAGGCACTACTTAAAGATTGTGGAAATCCCATGAAGGATAAAAAGTTGATTCATCACATCCTAAAGAGGCTACCTTCAAAGTATACCTCCTTTGTTTTGAGTTTTAATACTCACAAGTTGACCATGGGAACTGCTTACCAGAAGCCTACGTTTGATGCATTTGCAGAGATGTTGGTTGTTGAACAATCTCACTTGATGGATTTAGGACTTCTCTTGACATCAAAGACCAAAGCATTGGTGGCTAGTGATGAGCACCAATCAAGTCAAGGAGGAAAAAGTTCTAGCAACAACAAGAAGAAATAGTGGAAGCAGAAATCACAACTTGAGATACAAAAATCCTCCTCATAGCAAGGCAATTCTTCTTCCAACAAGAAGGGAACTAATGAAAAGAAGGACAAACTTTTTTGTGCATACTTCAAGAAGCCAAATCATGATGAGCATCATTTCAAAACTAAAAGAATTGATGAGTTGGAAAATCTACTCAGGAAGAACAAGATTCAAGTGGCAAGTACTTCCAAGGATACAACTCCAACCTCTTTGAAGGGAAAAGCACAAGCACTTACGATAAACACAAGTTCTTCTTCAAAATGGATACTTGACTTCGGTGCCTCTTATCACATTGGTCCTTTAAAGGGAGAATTTTCTTCATTGAAGTAGTCATAGGTGCCACACATCTTCATGTGAGATGATACCAAAATGGAAGTTGAAGGGAAAGGACATGTGGAAATGAAAAATGGGGAACTCAAAGATGTTCTCTATGTTCCAAACCTTAGCTCCAATCTCCTCTCAGTCTACCAAATCACTCACCTTGGAGATGGTCATAAAGTTGAGTTCCTTCTAGATTCAGTGATGGTGTGTAGTCTTAGAGATGATTCATTGGTTGCAATGGGGAAAGTCAGTGATGAAAAGAGGCTTTATTCCTTCTCCCACTTTGTGCCTAAGTCTCCTTCTTAAGCCTTGTTGACTCACTCACATTTACAAAAAAAATATGGCATGAGCAGTTTGGTCATCTTGCCTTCTGCCATCTTCAGCAACTTTTCTCAAAACACATGGTCAAAGGTCTACCTAACATCAACTTTTCTAAGGGTGAGTGTTCATCATGTTCAATGGATATGCATCTTGAGGAGAAGTATGATAAAGGGAAGTCTTCAAAAGCACCAGTTGTTCTCCAGTTGGTTCACATGGTTTTAGAAGGACTCTTTACAGTGACATCAGTCAGCCAAGGCCACTACATCCTTACTTTTTTTTATGACTTTTCACAATTCGCTTGGGTCTACTTCCTTCATCACAAGAGTGAAGTGGGTCATAAGCTTCAATCCCTTAAGACTCATGTTGAATTCAAATCAAGGAAAGCTATCAAGGTTCTAAGGGTGGACAATGAGAACACATAAGTGAACAGAAGATTCAAAGGCTTTTGCAAGCTTGAGGGAATTGATCTTTGGAATCCACTAGCATTCAGTCTACATAAGACAAATGTTGTAGCATTAAGGATTAGGACTCTCAAATACATGGAAAGTTGCATGATAAAAGCCAAGTCTCTTGATCCTACATAAGAAGTTGAAGCCATTAGCAGTGCTACTCACATACTTAACAAGTCTCCTCATAATGCCTTAGATGGTAGAACTCCTTTTGAGGAATGGTGCAGCAAAAAACAAGTTGTGAGTCACTTTAGAGTCTTTGGTTGTCCAACATGGGAAAAATTATATTTGAGGGGATGTAAGACACCAACACCTAGGCCTTGTACTTTCATAGGATATGAAGATAGAATGAAGGTTTATAGACTTATGGATCTAAAGACTCATGAGATCTTTGTGGAGAAGGATGTACACTTTGAGAAAAGTTCACCCATCTTATCCTCTAATCCTATCTGCACTTCATACCCTATGGAAACTAATAGTGACACCAGTGATAGTGCTTCAATAGATTCAAACACATGGGGTTCTATCGATAGTTGCAGTGAGAGGTCACATCATCAGTCTAGCCCACATGCTTATATTGCCACAGTGAAAGGTCCAGCAAAACATGGTACATGTTGTATTCTAGCTCCAACTTTAGTTGATGACTACATGGTAGACATTACAGGTTTGTTCATAGAGTCATACATCTTCTCTTTGATGGAGATGATCCTTCTATAGTTGTTGTGAGGGCTCACTCTGACCCTCATGACCATTCTCTACATGATCAATCTTTACAAGTTGGCATGATTTTGGATACATATGAATAACAGTTGTTAGAGGTCTCTTTGTTAGTTGAGGAGACAAATGGTTCATTGGAATAGGTTCAACAAACATTCTTTCTAGATATGTATTCATTCTTCTCAACACAGTTGGAAAGGGTGAACATCAACATCAACATAGGGATACTTGAGCAGGTTTCAAGGCCACCATACATCATCAGGATTTCACCTTTTCCGTTGTTTCTTTCAAAAGGGAGGAATGTCATTCTACACTCATGGACCTGCTTCTTCCGTGGAGTCACACTCACTAGTTGACATTCTTCATTTGGGGGGCGGGGGGACTATCTTGTCTCTCTTCCTCTTCTTTCTTATTGGGGGGGACTTTTTCCTCGTATGAGGTTTTGTCTCTCTCTTTCATCACTTTTGTATATACTGGATGTATGTCGTAATGGGGGGTATCTTGATTACTCCATCCATCCATGCATCCCTATTCATCTCTCTTTTTGGGGGAGGGTTTTTCTCATGAGGTTTTTCGTCTTTCTTCGCTTTATGAGAGATTGCATTTTATTATGTACATAGGTATCTAACATGGCCTAGTAGCCGGGACCCATTATGCATTTTCATACTAATTTTCATAAGCTTAAGGGCATTCCCCTAAGTTGCACTTAAGGGGGGGTGTTGGTGTAAATACATATTTACTATTTACACTTACTTAAATTTACTTAGGTTAATGCATTATTTTATTATTTTGCGTTATTTTATTTTTTATTTTTTGAGACACTTAGGAGTTTGTGCACCTTTTTGAGTTGTCATGTTGACAACAAGAAGTATGCAACTCTATTTCAGCACATGGTTTCTACAACACTAGAGTTTGCATCATTCACTGAGTTGTCATGTTGATAAGATAGTTATTCTCACTCCCTTTTTAGCACATGTTGTCTATAACATTGATTTCTGTGTTACACCCTTGTAGGCTTATCCTCTCATCATCACACTTACTTCCGTGCTTAATGGAGGATAACACATATCTAGTGGACATGTGCCTAGTTGTATGACTTATTATGTAGTTGATTCTAAGGCATTCTAGATGTATCTCAGATGCCTTTATATACAGACACTCCTAGTGTACTCTTAACACATGTATTGAATGAATATATCATCATTTTTTATCACTCTCTCTCTTTCTAATCTATAGTTGTACTTGTGTTTGAGTTCTTAGTTCCTGAGTGAATTTTTTCCTAAGGAAAATTCTTACAACTTCTAACCTCATGTATTTTTCAAGATCATATATAACTTGTTTGGCACTCATGTTGTCAAAGTTGTATGGGAGAGAAAGGGGTAGACCGTACTACAATAATAATAAAATGATCTTTTCAATATATTATAAAATAAAACAATAAAAAGTACATGATGTTTTATAAATTTATTGTAAATAGAGATGAACATGACTTGATGAAGGTATGCCAATCATGCATTTTCAACCCTGACACAAAATCACATTTCTTTGATATGAGATTGCTTATATTTGTAGCAAATCCTATGGGAAATTTAGTTTTTTTTATGGCTTCAAATATGGCATCATTTTGCTACTATGTTAATAACCAAGGAATGACATTCATATCAATCCACTTTCCATTGCTATTTGATTCAAGGAAAAACTTCAATGCACAATTGATTTCATCAATGACATTACAAATTTTGACCAAGTTTTCTTTGTCAAGCCTTTTATCCAATATTTTCCACAATTTCTTTGTTAAATTCCTTCCAATATGAATAACATCAAACAAATACATGATTGGGAGGTGCTTGTAGTATGAAACCTACTAAATTTTCTAGGATAGCTTTTAAGTCCTTTTGGAAGTTGCTCATCAATGTCTTCATGACCTTCACAAACATCAACTTCATGAACACTAAACAAAAGACAATATCCAAATTTTATTTTCATACAAAAACCCACAACAGATGGAATGACATTACCTAAATGATTCATTCCCTTATATTCCAACTTCCATATGTAAGTTATGTTTCTTCATGGCTTTGATATTTTATCTTCTTTGCCATTGAAAAGATGTTTTTTAGTAATTGGATGATTATGATTTTTGTAGAGAAAGTGTCTATGCTCATCAAACACTTGCTTTCCTCAATTTTTTGAATGACAAGATTTCATCTTTGGACCACAAATTAGACATGAAAATTTTCCCTTTGTTTGAAGGTCTGCAAGATCATGTATAATTGGATGACATGTGTAGTAGAAGATTCATATTTATAGTTATCACATGCAACTTAAACATACAACAAAAATGTGTTAGCACTATTACATACCAAAAATATGCATTAATAGTTTTACACATTGCAAAAATGTGTTAGTTCAGGGGCATCATGTATTGCCCATACAAGCATTGCACAGAATTGAAATTTCCTTTCACCAATTTCTTTAGAGATTTCATACATAGTGATCCCATTCTATAACTTCAACAAGTCATCAATCAAGGGCTCAATATATACATTCATATCTTTCACTTGGTAATTATCTAGTTGAATGAATATAAACAAAACATAATTATTATGATCATTTTGATATTGTTTTTATACATTAATTTAGATGACTATTAAATGGAAAAATACCTAGTACAATCATTGCCAACATTATGTGCTGCCTCTTTACACATATCTAAGGAGAAATATTGTTGTTAATAACTAAAAAAGGCCAGACCAAGTAAAAGATATGAATGTATATATTACTGGCCACCTATCTTCTATGTCCTTAAATGTGGAACCATATGTAGGCATTCACATAATGTCATCTTGATGCTAATGGTACACTAACAAAGAAGATGAAAAAAGATACTATACCTTAGCATACATGAGAGTGCTACATTGGATATACTATTCATAACTTTGAAGTTTACCAACAACAATACAATCAAGAGAAGCATTTTTTGGGAGCCTTGGTATAGGGGCTCATATGCCTTTTCAATTATAGGTATATCAAGGTTCTCTTCATCATCATCATCATTAGATGTGCTACTATAATTGCCTTGATCATCTTCATTAGTTGCACCAGTAACATCTTCTTCAATCTTGTTCTCTAGTGCATTATCAATTGTGCCAATACCAACATCTTCAATTGTCTTCTATACCTTAAGATCATCTTCTTCCATGGGATCATTACCTCTTGCTTCGATACTAGTTCAAAATATACATTCACCAAAGGATGAAAATCATTTCCCTGTTCAATGTGATCATGTTGCCTACAATGTCTCTAAGCTGTTGTAATTAGAATTATTTGATTCTTTAAGCCCTTGCATTTTTTGTAAGGACAATAACATTTTCCATCATCTTTTCTTTTGAACTAAGATCATAATCTAGCAATTGTCACCTTATTTTATTCTGGGTTCATATTGTTAGGTGTGGACTTTCTTCACAGGACAATATTTAGACTATAAAATTATATCAAGTATAAAAATACAAGCATTAGTAGTATCTTGTATATAATTGAAAATATTAAAATAATAAAATATTATTATCTCTTTAGTAAGGGTTGAAAATATACATATATTCACTATTTTTGAAATAAGAAGTGACCAAAACAAGGGGGTCGACGCTTACAACCAAAAAGCTATCAACCAACACATTATGAGCAAAAGAAGCAGATGGAAATCACTTATAATAGTGGACTACAACTATTAACCAAAACATAGCTAATAGAGAAACAACTAACAAAAAAAAAACTATAGTACTAAGCATACTATGATTGTTCAAGACATGAACTGTTGGCACAAAAAAAAAACCAATCCAGTCCAAAAACATCACATTATCATTTACATCTATCAACATAATATCTATACCAAATCCAAAGATTATAGTACCAAACATACTATTAAAGTTCAGTTTTTAAAAATTGTTGGCCTAAACAAGCCAACCCAAGTCTGTACATAAGCTATAAACCAAAAAACTAGGTAGCATTAGAAACCAATAAACAACTAGGGCTAAAAATATCCCTAGAGACGACCACATTATTTTTCATCTTTATCCTTTCCCTTCCTAGCCATAAGCACTCTAGCCCAATCCTCAACAAGGAACTTATATAGGAGTTTGTTGTCCTCCATCTCTAACCCTATCTCATCGTTCTCATGCGCTTGTAATTGAAGGGTGGTAGCAGTAGCATGGGTAACCTTCAAGGAAAATTTAGAGAAGGAATAAAACCCATTCTCTAAAGATTTGATCCTTCTCTCTATCTATGCATTCCTCTCATTTTTCTCCTCCTCTTTCTCCATGTTTCCTATTTCAACATTCTTATGCACCTCCTTAGTCTTTGCTAATGGCTGGTTTTCATCCTACAAAACATAAGGGTTAGTAAAAATATTGGATTTTTCCTTATTTGGGGAAGAGATAGTAATGGGGGAAGTATCCACTTTATTGTTGTCTTCATAGAAGGTAATTATTGGCTGCAAGGTAAAGCTAGTTGATACATACATCATCTCAGTGGTATTGACATCACAACAGATACCTGAGTGTTATCAATAGAATTTTCACTTTTTTTCTTTCTCCTCATTCCCATTTTCTCTCTTGGAGTCAAAAAGTTTCTCCTCCTCCAGTTCTCTTTCATTATTTTTAGAATTCTCCTCTTTCACCTCCTCAACCCTAAATCTATTAGCCTTTTGTTTGTATCTTGCTTGTGTTTTGGCTAACCTTGCAGACCGTCTCTTACTATTTTCTTCCCCAATGTCCACCTCAACTAGCTTTTCAATTTTGATTTTTTTAATACCCTTTTGTTTAACCACCAGGTCTAGGTTTTTCTTTTTCTTATTATCCCTACTAGGAGAAGGGTGCAACATGTGGATTCTGGTTCCAGTGCTGGTACTCAAAGGGGAATTCTGATGGTGACATTGATTGTCAACAAAAACAGCCCTAGGGGGATAGAGGGAAAGATGAAACTGGTAAAGTCTAAATATCATACCCTGGTGAATGATAGTGAAATTATTACCCTTAATTCTTTTCTCCCTAACATCACTTATCATGTCCTCAAGAGAATGTAACAAAAAGAACAAGATAGAAATAAAATCTCTATTTCTAAAATGGTTTAGGATAGGGAAATGATAATAATAATAAACTCCATACCTACCTTCAAGCATGAGGTATTTCATGATCACCAGACAAACATCATCCCAAGAAGCTGGTAACTTATCCCTTCAAAAGCCTCCCCTACAGTGAACAATTTTTTCATCCTCATTAAAAAACTATTCATATTGGCTTTGTTCACCATTTTCATAACCTTCTTCCATTTTTTCCCTTTTAGAGACAACCTAGTGGCCATCGCAATAACTTCCTCATTCACTTGAAATGTGATACCATTCATGGTAACTCTATAATCATTCCACCCATTCACAAACTAAAGAGCACAATTTTCATTGTAACTCACCATTACCTACATATATGAAGGAAATCCCCCTTCTTTCAATAAGAACAAGGTTGCCATTCTATCCTTAAAATTTTCTA
The DNA here is from genome assembly GCA_028749045.1 of Cupressus sempervirens. Classification (NCBI taxonomy): domain Eukaryota; kingdom Viridiplantae; phylum Streptophyta; class Pinopsida; order Cupressales; family Cupressaceae; genus Cupressus; species Cupressus sempervirens. The sequence continues at coordinate 926,212,410 of CM053787.1, read as the reverse complement.
TCTTTTTTGGCTCTAGTCAATTCAAATCCCCACCCATTTCTTCCTCACTAAATCCTAGCCCCCCAACCTCAAAAATTTGCATCTGAACCTTCTTATTGTCAAGCTCGCTAACAACAGAGATATTTTTAATCAGTGGCAGCACTGCAATGCTGAAAATAACATCTCTAGGGCCTTTAATCATCCTCTAAGAATTTTTTCAAGGTGCTTCAAAATCCCATCCCTTTTCATTATGGGATTCATGCATCCTTTGTATCATAACTCCAACATCGTTGAAATCTTTGACAATATCTGTAAAGATATTATTTGTACTTTTAAGAAGAAAATATTTGAACTTTTGCATTATGTTACCATAATTGCGAAGTAACTCTTGCCTTAAATTGTGTCTATTTATTATCCAACCTATATTATAGTGTTTCATCATCTTTCTTTTACATTTCTTATTAAAATTAGCAAGCTTTTCCTTCCTAAATATGATATTTCCAAACTTGGCATTGATCATTATTTGTCTAGCAATGCTTAGTTTTTGTACCCCCCCCCCCCCCCCCCCCCTCCCCCCCCTTTTCCTTGCAAATCAGGGTCTTAATTTCCTCCTTTAGGATATCCATGCTTCTCCAACACATCATTTAATTTAAATCAAACCCCATGGTAGTAGTAGCATCCACCACCATATTACCGTCCCTATATATGTGTTGTAACTAAACTTTTTCCATCACATTTAGGATATGTCTAATATCTGTGATAATATTTTGGATATTCCAGCCTAGTTGAGAGATTCCTTGCACCATATAAATTATTAATTTAGAATCACCTTCTATAGTTATTTTGTTAATTTTCATATCCCTAACCAACTATAGGCCCCAAAGTAGAGCCATTGCTTCTGCCATGTTATTACTTCCTCCAAGTTTCTTGGAATAGACTAACAATGCTTCACCATTTCTATTTCTTAGCACTCCACCTGCAGCCCCAACACCCTTTCTTGCAACACCATCAAAATTTAACTAAAGATGTGTTACTATTGGTGTTTTCCATCTTGTCTAATGCCTACTTATTACCTTAGAGTTATCAAAATGATTAAAGTGCTAGTGGATAGCCCATCTTTTCACTATTTAGAATTCTTTCCTTCTTGGTTCTTCCTTTGATACCTTACATTTGGTAATCTTTATATTTTCTTTCAATATATTTTCCATAATTCCCATAACTACCTCCATAGGCCTTTCCTCTTCCCAAAAGATTTTCTTGTTTCTTTCCTTCCATATGTGCCAGAAAATGTATGATGGGACAATTCTCCATAGGAATACCAACCTGGGGTGATAAAAGGGACAATCCCAGTTTTCCACAAATTGACCCATATTTTCCCTCATCATCCATCATAGTTCTAATTTCTCCCATACTAGTGACCAAATATTTAGGGTATATGGAAATTCTAGGAAGAGGTGAGAGATACTCTCCTCTTTTTCCTTATACAGATAACACCTGTTTGTGATAAAAAACCCCTTTTTTTCAAGTTGTCTACTGATAGAATTCTACCATGTTGAATAGTCCACTAGAAGAAGTTGATTTTAGGCAAGAGATTACTAATCCAGACTGTATGCCATGTTGTGGGACATGGGTCCTTACAAAAGAGGAGTTTATAAGCAGATTTGATAGTATAATGGCCACTAGATGTTATATCCCATACCACTTTATCCTCATGTATTAGCATTGGGATTCTTTGAGCTTCTATCAACTCTTCAAGTTCTTTAAGTAGTTGAATATCCTCTTGGTGGTATGTATCTTTTCACAATTTCTTCCACTTCCTTCTAGGGTCAATATAATCCATAACTTTCATCCCCACCTCTGCCTTCAATGTTTCCATTAGTCTTCTAAATTTGCTGTAAACTAGTAGTCCCCCCCCCCCCCCCCCCCGCCAATCTAATTATCCTCCCAGAATCTGATGTTTTTCCCATTGCTCATAATTCATCTCACCCCTTCCCTCAGTACAATTCTACTTTTAACAATATTCATCCATATTTTGGATCCTCTTAGGAGGTCATTATTAAAGAGATTATGAGTAAATGAGGAATTAGATAGGTATTTAGCTTTCATTATATTGCTCCAGTCTATTTTATTTTCTCTAGCCTCCATCCAATTTTAGCAAGAAGGGCTTTATTTAGATCTTTGAAACTTCTCACTCTCAATCCCTCCCTCTCCTTTGGTTTGCAAACATCCTCCCAGTTGACAAGATTCAATTTGTTCTTTTCCACTATTCCTGACCAAAGAAAGTTCCTCTATATTCTCTCAATTCTGTCCACCATGTTTTTTTTTGTTTTAAAAAGGGATAGAAAGTAAATTGGAATGCCCTAAAGAGCCACTAAGAGTAGTTGCAACTTTCCATCATTACTGAGAATTTTCCCTTTCCATCCTACTATTCTTTCAACAATGGTATTCCAGAAATCATTTGTTACCTCCTTGGTGTTTAAAGGTAAACCCAGACAAGTATGTGGGAGGCTAGCCAATTGGTAGCTTAAAATGTTCCTGGTCTTCATCTACATAACCACATTAGTGTTAAAAAAATAAAGTTTACTCTTAGAGTAGTTTATTTACTAACCTGAGCTGTCTTCATAGTTTTTAAGGAAACTCTTCGATGCTCTAGCTTCCATTATAGAGGATTCTCTAGAAAGAAAAGTGTCATCAAAAAATTGCTATAACACTTTAGTTCCACCAATAGTGGTAGGTTTAATACCTTTAACATAGCTTGTGTTTACCACTTTAGAGAATGATCTCCTTAGAACCTCTGCCACCATAATGAAGAGGTAGGGAGATAGAAGGTCTCCTTGCCTTAGTCCTCTCCCTGCTTCAAAATTATCCCAAGAAGAGACATTTAAGAGGACCACATATTGGATAGTACTCACCATCATCCTTATAAGGTTTATGGCATTTTTATTAAACTCCACTCTTTCAAGAACATCATACAGAAAGTCCCATGTTACCTTATTGTACACCTTAGAGACATCCAGTTTGAAGGCCATACCAGGTATTTTATTTTTCTCCATTGAATGTATGATCTCAAGAGTGGTTATTGTAGCACCCAAGATTTTTCTTCTCAGCACAAACCCCTTTTTTGGTGTTCCTATAATGTTCTCTAGGAAGGGCTTAATCCTATTGACCATTACTTTAGCAAAGACCTTATAAATAGTATTACAAATGCTTATAGGTCTAAATTAAATGAGACTCATGGGTGTTGGAGTCTTAGGGACCAAAGAAATAAAAGTCTTATTTATCATTTTTAGCATCTTCCCTATTTTAAAGAAATCCTTGGTTGCCCAAATTAGTTCATTTTTAATAACCTCCTAAAATTGCTGGAAAAATGCCAGGGGGAAACCATCTAGTCCTAAGGCTTGTAAGCTTTGATAGAAAACACAACCCTTTTCACTTCCTCCTCTATCATATTTCCTAGAATGCTATTATTTTCCACCTCTCTTAGCACTTGTGGGATCATGTTTATTAAACTTATTCTTATTACCTAATTCCCTAGTCTGTTTTCCTTTTTTTACACCTTGCTAAAGTATTCCACAACATGTCTTCCCATCTCCTCCTGTTCCTTATATTATCCTGCCACTTCTCCTTTCAACCTATTGATCTTGTTTCTTCTTTTATGGTCTAAGGCTGATCTATGAAAAAAGGTAGTGTTTCTATCACCTTCAGCTAACCATTGTACTCTCGATCTTTGCTTTCGAAATATTTCCTCTCTCAAGATTATATCCTTCCTTTTTTTTTTTTTTTCTGTACTCTTCTTCTTCTTATGTAGCTTCTTCCAAATTATTACCCTAAGAAATTTCCCCTTACAATTTTTAAATTTTTTCCTCTACCTCTCTTTTGGCTTTGAACAAATCTCCAAAGGAACTCTTATCCTAGCCCTTAACATTTCTCATTATATTATCTAATTTTTGAGTTAGTCTGTACATTGCAATGCCATCTATCCTTATATTCCACCATTCTTGTATTCTATCCTTGAATTTTGGGTGGCATTCTAACATTATTTCATACCTAAAGGGTTTAAGACCTCCTTTTATACCATCTACCCAGTGAAAGATTAAAGGTGAATGGTCAGAAGCAGTTCTTGTGAGGTTCTTTAGAAAGGAATCACTTAGTTGATTCTAGTTCCTTGTCACCATCAGTCTATCTAGTCTTACTTGAATGAGATCACTTCCTTTTCTATTATTAGTCTAGATGAATGGGTTCCCTCTCAAGTCTACATCAATCAAATCCATTTTCCCCATAAATTCATGAAGATCTTGCAAGCTTTTAGGATAGTCTCTATTTCCCCCTAACTTTTTTGAATTGTAGAGGGGAGTATTAAAATATCCCATACATATTATCTATTTTTCCTTCATAGTGTCCATTATCTTTTCCATCTTGCTGTAGATTTCTTTTCTTCCTATCTTATTATTAGAAGCATATATATTGATAATCCCCCATCTTTGATTACTAGTTTGGAACTTAGTTATTAGAATTTTGTCTTTCCATAACTCAAATCTAGTCATAGAACATGGGTTCCACATGGTAGAAATACCCCCTGAGGCTTCGTCAGCATCCACATGTGTGAAGGTAGCCCTAGGCCAAACATGACCTACTAGTCTACCAAAATAAACACTAGGCATTTTGGTTTCTTGGATTAACACATAGTCAAGCTTTTCCTAGAATATACACTACTTCAAAGCATATTGTTTTTGAGGGTTATTTAACCCCCTTAAGTTCCAAGAAAGAAATTTCATTTCTTACCTCTCATTACAATCTCTAGTGTAAGCTTCTTACCACTAGCCATGTCCCTTGCTACTTGTTTTGTCCTAGTTGCTCCGCTACTTGGTCTTTCAACTATACCACATATTCCTACATCTGGTTCACCCCCCCCCCCCCCCCCCCCCCCCCCCCCTCGCCCCCCTTTCCTTCTTTTTTTGAACCTCCCATTCCTCATTAACATCTACCTATGGTGAAGTGTGGCTTAGTTCCTTTTTAGCTTCCACTTTATCTATGCTTGCCATCACTTTTGCTACTATTTTTGCTAGAGAGGCCTTCATAATTCTTATAGGTGTGCATACCCTCTCCTGGGTAACATATTCTATAGACTTTTTTTCTTGTAGTCCCTTGTTTCTCAGACTTGCTAGATAACTAGGAGGGGAATGGTGTGCCACTATTACACCTTCCTCCATCATCTCTCCTTCCTTAGGTCCTCCCAAAGGTGACCTTAATAATTCCTCTAACTCTTGTCTAAATGGATGCTCTTCCATTTTCTTCTTTTCATCTAAAGTCTCCTCCACCCTAGGTTCACTTAGCTCCCTAGCCCCTATTATAAGGATGTCCTACCCCTTGTTAGCTACCAGGTATTGAGTGCCAAAAATAATCTCCTCCAATCGAGGAGCTTCTGATCATACCCCAATAGTTTCTTTTACAATTCCCAGGGATTCCTCCTTTTGTTTCTCCTTCTGCAGCTAGACTTTACAGTCCACAATGACCTGCCTAAATTGTCCACACTTCTTGTAGAAAAGTCCCATGTTTTCATACTCTATAGGTTTATATTTCTCTCCCTATTTAGTTTTTAGAGTGACCATAGTTAGGAGGGCTTGATTTAATGTCACATTCACATAAAATCTAGCATACACAAGTCTAGTTTTTTGCATTGTCACCGTGTCCACAGTGACAAAATGAGTGAAGGAATCCCCTATCTATCTTAGAATCTTTGCATCCTAGAATTCAAGGGGTAATCCAAGTATTCATACCTAGATAGGGGCTATCTTGTTGAGTTCTACCCTCACATCAAAGCCTGGATGCCACCTTGTTAAGGCAAGGCAATACTTTCCATAATACCAAGTTCCTGAGAGTATTAAATTGATATCCTCCTTCATAGTGAATTTGAAACAAAAAAGGCCACTTGGCATTGTAGAAATACCAACACTTCCCTTAATCTTCCATTTTTTGGCCTACCCACTTTTGGACCATCTCTATAGTGGGTTTGAAGGAAACAAATCTCCCAACAACACATAGTTTGAGGCCAAATGTGATACTATCCACCAATGTATCTAGAAGGCAGATCACTGGCCCATTAACACTGTACACAATCTTGGGATCCTTCATTAAATCACTAGCCCCATTGGAACCCACTAGTGCATTCTTCCATCTAGTGAGATCACTAGCATTCCCATCATTAGCATTTTTCCACCTCCCACTAGATCACCAGTAGGTTTTTCATTTCCCAAGGAGATAGGGCTAGGGGTTGTCTTCATCTCCATTTCTATGGTTCCACACCACTCTATAGGGATGTCCAAATCCTTGTACAAGGGTAACACCATCTATAAGTTTGGGCATGGTGGAGGGTCCAGAGGCTTAGGGCTCACCATGAAACAAGATTCAAATTTGAAAAGGGGTGGCAAAGGCATTCAAGTTGTAGAGTGGCAATTTTTTAGAGTTTTTAACTTTATATATTCATTGTTGAATCCTAAGTGAATAAGGTTTTATTTTATATGGTTTATGGTGGTCCACAATTATAGATGAGTATTAATGAAGTTAGTTTCATATGTTTACAACAATGCACTACACTTATCATTTCAAAGAATGTGTTATATCTTATCTTGAAGAAGTAATGTTTATTTTACAAGTCTATTGCATCTTTCCAAAAGGTTTCACACTTTAGCATAAAAGCCAAGTTAGGATCAATGAAATTCCTTGGTGTAGAGCCTAAAATTGTGTAGCCAATGTTCATATAGTAAGATCTGTGGTTTTTCCCAAATTGAATATTTTTCATTTAAAAATATTATTATTCTTGTGCATAAAATGTTATATTTCTATTATTTATTTCTTTACATATAATGAATGGTTAATAAATTTATAGGTTTCAATATATGTTGATTTATTTTCCAAAAGCATCCATAGTTGTTCAAATTTTGTGGTGTAAGGGCACCCCTCAAAGCTCTTAAAGCCAAAGACCTCTTGAAGGCTCCCAACATGGAAGAAGACACGAAGACACCAATTAACATTAATTGGATTGTTTTAGAGCCAATAATGACATATTGTATGGTTATTAATGTAAGAATGATAAAATGTCCTAAGGGGCCTAATAGCACCACTTTACTTTACATTCCTTCTTACATCTCTAGTATGAATCTTGGAATATTTTAAATTAGAATAAAATGATCACATGATTTTTGCAAAATAAATTTGATAAGAAAGAAATGAAGAAATAGTTGTAATGTTGGAGAGAAAGAAATGAACTAGGTCTTCTCTCTATCATAACATAAAGACATCTTAATGGTAAAGGATTTATTTGGGCTTCTAGAAATACAATCTATACATTAATATGTTGAAGGTTAAAGAATAGCCAGTTGTGGAAGTTCACCTTCTTCCATATAGAAGGGTGCATGAAGGTAAGGTGTAGAATTTCAATGTTGGAGAGGAAGAAAGGAATGAAGAGTAAATGGAAATCCATCAAATAAGGAAGGCTCAGTGTAGATTAGTAAAGGTATTCTCAAAGTCATAGTGTATATCCTATAAAGGAGATCATCGAGATTTCCTACTTCCTATGCTTTTGAGACATCTTAATACACCAATCACGATTTTCCTATTTTGGTGAATATAAAAAGTTATCATAAAAATAATGTGAATTGAGGGAAATAAAATTATCATTCTTGAATAGTGTGAGAAGGTTCCTAAATGAAGTATTTGTGTTCTATCTATTTTTGCATCCATCTCCATAGTGACTCTAATAAAACTGATTTCCATTTTCTATTGATCGGAGTGCATAGCTACATCTATAATAAGAGAGGCTTCAATATATGAGTCTACTATTATTTTTATTCAATGCATCAATATTTTATTTTTTTTAAACATTGGAATAAATAAATTTAGTTCAAAAAACTTGTGCTAGTGTTAATTACATCATAATTAGAAAAATAATCTTGCACAATCAGAATTAGGGATTCAGATTTGTCCCTTGTATCTCAACAACAATGTGTTTGGTGATAGGAGCCAAACTTGTTTCAATTATACTTAGCAACAACCATTCTTTGTGGATATTTTTTTATTAAAAATTAAAACTATTGGAGTATAGGCATGCATGGCTATTTGGAAGCATCATTTGGGGATATAACACACTGAATCATAAATGTAGGGTGTTTTAATCAAAGGATATCACAAGAGGATAGGTGTACAACACCACCTAGGTTATTTACCATGATGAATAGAGGTATAAATGAAGAAAAAAAGGGGATAGGTAATCAACATAGATCTTAAACTCATTCCATTAAATATTGGGTGAACATCAAATTAATACCCTTGGATACATCAAAGCATATCATAAACCTCTTCAAAAAAGGTAAAAAAATAAAGTGATTAAATGATAAATTTTGATTAGAGACAGTACTTTACAAGAATCAATAGAATGTTAATGCTCTACATGGTAAGAAAATAAGGTTTAGTCCAAACTGGCTTTTGTCCTACATTATCATGGAATCCTATGGAATTGATGCATACACAATAGATAAAATGGATGGTGTACCACTTAAAGACCATAGATATGTGTTGCACATTTGTCAATACTATGTTTAGCCTTATCTTTTCATTTGTTTTCTTCTCTCCTTATCCACATAGTTTTGTGTGCTTGTATTATCGTTACATTTAAAACATTATATATTCTATCATATCTTGCTTCATTCCTTACAAAAAACATTTCACATTTCAGGCTTGAATATTATGTGTAATATATTAATTATTTATGATTTAGGTATTACTTAGAGGATACTAACACATGCTTTTTTAAAATTTAGTCATATACTATAGTAGATTCAAATTTAAGAACATGTAAATATATTCTATATAAGTATTCATATATTTCATCAAATTTTTAGCAATTTAATTATTGTGTTATTTCTCACATGAAAATCAATAAAAGAGACATTATAAGAAGAAATAAAGATGAAACATCACACACACACACACACACATGCATTGTCTATACATCTACCATTTGATCCTCCATAGGGTCTGATTCCTTGATCTCTAAGATCATTGACGAGAAGAAGATGCTTGATAACTATTAGATGGCCTATAGGATGTCATGGATTATTAATTTCTCCTTAATGAGATTCTCTCTCATAGACCTTGTATCTTACCTATATCTCTTTTATGACATTTTCTATGTATCAAAACATTTAATTCCCTTGTGTTCTTCTTGTATCTTACCTATATCTCTTTTATGAAATTTTCTATGTATCAAAACATTTAATTCCCTTGTGTTCTTCCTACTACGAGGTTCTTGGCATATTTCCAATAAAAGGAACATCTAACATGCAATGTCTATTTATACTCTTAAGTTTTTTTGTTTATATCGGGTGATAAATCACAAGTTAGTTTGGGATTCTTCCATTAAGTGTAGAGACTTAATGTTCAACTTCACTATGATAATGGTTTGGGCCCTAGTTGATTCTAGTTTAGCACAGAGTGATATTTATTGTTCAAAGACTACATCTGTGTTTGTGTATATTCATATGAAAGATTGGATGAGTTACAATTTATTTACTAAAGACTAGTAATATGCCAATGTACAAGAAAATAAGTTGTTGATATTTTGATTTTATTTGATGAGAGAGATATGATTAAGGTAAAAGAGTTTAGATAATGTTTGAAGACATATTTGTGATGATATGTTCATGTTAGAACATGTTGAAGATCATCTCATGGAGGTCATTGAAGTGCAACATGTCATATGATAATTGTCAAGCTAGCTTTTATATTGGGAAATATTTTGGAAGTTGTAAAGTGTATTATAGTGTGTGGAACTTTAATGTAATATCTTAACAAGGTCCTATGTAATTACTTTTATATTGAGGAAGATAAATAGGAAAATCTAATTAATTATTAGGAAAAGGTATAAGGGAAAGATGTTTCCCTTGGTTTTCAACATCACATTGTATTGTATTGATGCAAATGTGGCCATGGGATACAAATTTGACTAGTTTTGAGAAAAAGACGGTATTGATGTTGGTTTGTGAACTTCAAAGGAAATGTATTAGCAATTGAGTTGTAGATTTAGTTGCAGATTTAGTCAACTCTCTAATTAGATTTTTTATCCTTATGATTTGTTTGTGTAATAGTTGTTGAAGCAATTTGGATAGTAGGTTCATCATCTTCCTTATTGTTCCTAATTGAGCTATAATTTTTTGATAGGGATCCAAAGTCTCCTAACAACGACTAATTTACTAATTGTATTTTATTTGTCTCCTAATAGGGTCACACCCTTTCACAATGAATTTTTATATTAGTGCATCATATGTTTAGTTCCATATCCACTAGGATTTTCCCTTTGATCAAGGGTTTCTGTAGTTAAAAAATCATTATGTCTTTGTGTATTTTTCATCTCTTGGCATTGCTCACTATATTAGTTATTGAAGTTGGATGTAAGTTATATTTGACACACAACTAATTCACCCCTCCCCCCTAGTTGTGTTGGTGTACTTTACTTTCTAATAGTAGCAATATTATCATTAATTTGAATTTCCATGTTTTCCTTCATAAGAGACCAATAAAATGTTGTTCTTATTTTAGGACTCACCAAAATTTGGATTCCTTCCCTTTAAAAAGAACTTCTATTATATGTCATTATTACATATCATAAATTGGTCAAAAAGTATACCCGGCTACATGAAATCTCTCACACTTGTTTTGCATATCAAATAATCTATTATGTGTCTTAAAATATTATACATGATCTTGCACATCTCACATAAAATTAGATACCCACAAATCATAATAAAAATTATACATGAACTAAACCACCATTTAAATTGGGCCAACTTTTTTGTGTAGTTATGATATAAATACAAAATTAATTGAGTAAAAAATTATTAGAATTTTGAAGGTATATGTTGCATAATCATAACATTATTAGTAGTTTGCCACTAAAGGATATTATTATCTCACTTGCAATGATTACAACTTCTTCACAGTTGTAAAAAGTTATAATATGATGTAATATTTTAAGTAAAACTAATGTTTGATACATTTGTAATTAAAGATGGACACTTTTATTCTATTTTTGGTGTACCCATAGAGTGTGCTTCATGTTTTCTTTTAGAATATTTAGATAATTCTATTCATCCCATTTAGAAATGGTACTTTTTGAAGATGTGATAATATATATTTTTTCAATAAAATAATAATAAATATTACATTTTTTATAGTCATGGAAGTCCTAACATAAACCACCAAACCATCTTAGTAAAGAAAAACTTTGTAACAAAATCATAGAACTTTAATCTACATTTCATCCACCCTACCACACTACATTGTTCTTCACTCATACAACACCACAAAATTTGTACACTATCTACATGTTCCAAACACAAAATTATCGAGAGTCCATATAGGAAAAATACAAAACTTGAGAGATGCAACCATTAACAACAAAAAATACAAGAATGCTAAATTACTCAATCCTTAACACCTACATGCATGAACATACCCTCAACCATAACCTCAATGCACACTTATAACCCTAATCATGACCATTCACTTACCACCACTCTTGCATATTTGACCAAATCCCTCCATATAAACCTAAAGATGCCTTTATTCAACTAGTCTTTGTGAATGCCTGCAACAAGGAAAATCTTTCAATGATGAACATAGTCCTCACTATGATCCCAATAGTTCTAGTCCTATACCTTCCTCTCAAGAATGTTTCCATGGGCATGATGTAAAAGAAAGGAGTGTAAGTTATGCATGACACCCAAGAATTTAAACTAGTTACTATTAGCTACAACAAATACATGACTTAGAATTGCACTTTCCATAATTCCTTCCATGCCAAATCAATTTTTTAGAAACACACATATTTTCATAAACCCCAATCACATAAAACAGGAAAAATATGTGTTTTCATAGAAATGAAACTCGAACCCCAAAAGTTCAATCACTAAGGGTCCATTTAGTTGCTGGCAAAGGAATTGGAAATCTAGAATTGGGAATGGAAATGGGAATGTGGATTAAGAATGGGAATGAAAATTCACAATTCTAGACCCATTTGGTTCACTTGGAATTTGATTAAGAATATGTAATCTTGTGTTTGGTTGTACTAGAATTATAAAAGAGAATAAGAAAGCTATAGCTCTAATACTTAAGACAATTTGAAGATGAGAAACTCAGGATACTCCTCTCCCCATCTTATGCCTAACTATAAGGATTCAATGAGGTTGATAATCAGTTCTTCTCTGCCAAGATTGGTTTTTGTATTTCAATAAATGAAGGAGATCAACTAAGTGTGGCAAGTCAAGTATCCAATGAGTAGATTTAACTAAAATAAGTATTTCAAAGAGGAGTTTCTCATATAGAGAAGAGAGATACAACTTGTCCTTTAAATGACACCTTTCTTGCAGAAGGAACCCACCACTGTAAATTGCATTCATGATTGGTGCTTGTGGCTACCAATGATATGAACTCCCTATATAACTATGACTTTACCATCTCTTCCTATTTAAACGCACCCCTCCTATACTTGTTTTCACACAACCCTTCCACACTTCATTATACACTATATCTTTCTACCACTACTAATAAATATTGCTACAAATAGTTGTTTTATGTTCTCAAAATATTGTCATTTCCTTGGTGTTCAAATATATGTCGACATTGTCCATAGTGGATGTTGGAACTCGACTCCTAGTTTCCTAGTGGACAAAGCATGACATGCAATAACAATAGAAATTGGTCTATCATAAAATTATTGATGCACTTTCATTTTATGACCATTGAGATCCCTTTCCCTAAAGTCCCTCTTTGGACCATGGATATGCTTGTGTTCAACCTTCTTTTCTCCTATTTTCTTCCATCTTTCCACCCTAGCCCTTTGGAATATGCCCTTTCTTTCTCTGGCACCCACGACTTGATCTTTAAGACTAGGTCCACAAAGGTCAACCTAGTCTTGCCATGTCGACCTAGTCCCTAATAGTTTTGGAGCTTGGGGCTCGAAAGGCTTTGAGGGTTCAATTAGTTTTTAATCGTTACCTAGTCAGCATGTATTTTTTTCTCACCCAAAAACTCATATATAAGGTGACTTGGGAGCTTAATTTTCATATCTCATCAATAAATTCATCTCTCATCTCAATCATTGTTCATGTACTCAATCTATTTCTCTCTAGTGAAGATTTCATCCTTTTGCATTCAAGGAGTTCAAGCATTCAAGTAAGGAAAATCCTATTGAAGGGTTCTTCATGAGCATTTCCTCTCCAAGATCTAGCTTATTGTTGGCCATCAATGGATGAGATCTACATTGAACAATTCATCTTAATTGTTACATTTCTATATCCATGACACCACATGTGATAGAATTATAGTAGATCTATTGCAAAGAGTGGAGATACCCTAATTCCTAATTCAAGATCTATAATATATTTACATACAAAATTCTTATAAACAAGGGTTTCAAGCAAGGTGTATCCTAAAATTTATCTTATTTTATAATCATTTACTTTTGCATTTTTCAACTATGGTTAGTTCCTTAGGCTAGGACTTGACCAAGGCAAGTCCTCATCAAAACTGAACGACAATACCTTTTCTTTCAATGTTGATTTTTAGGGTGGCCGCAAAAAGGATTGTAGATCTAGAACATATAGTTCATGAGATTTCTAGACTCGTCAGTTGCAGATCATCAGAGTACATAAACTTGGTTGTAGGATGTCTTCACAAGTCAACCTAAACCTTTTGTCTCAGATTTTGTGGAGATTTATGGGTTTTTTTCCTTTCGTCATTTCATTTTGAGGTCCACAAATGGATATTTAGACACAGTTTAGATCTACAAAATTGGGAGCAAAAATACATCTTCCTCTACACATTTTGAGGTGAGTTCTTTATATTTTATTTAATTTCATATCTTTACCCTAGATTTACATCTTAATTGGGTTAATTATAATTACATAACATCTAGATTTGCATTATTAGTTCAATATCATATTTGCATTATCCTATCAAGGGCCTAGGAGAGTGCATTTCCTTATATTACATCCCTCTTTATAATCTAGATTTTATATTAGCACCCTTCTTCTTGGGTCCTAGCTAATCTAATTTGGTTTATAAGTGGGATTATATTTCAAAACTCCCATATTTCCCTCATAAATACGTATTTGAATGGTTTGGTGCCCCGTAAAGTGGAGGTCTACATCCTCTTAGAGTGCTTCCATTTTACCCCTGAATATTTTGGTGAACCCAATGTGAACACCCTATCAGTTTGGTGTTGGTTATTTTGCATATCTTTTCCTTTTATATTGGATGTGCTTTACTTTGGTTTTATCTCAATAGGTTTTACCTATGCCTACTAGTGTGTCTTCCAATCCTACCATTAGTACATTGGTTCAAACCATCTCTACTTTACAACAAAAACTTGCTCAATTAACTTAATCTAAGTACAATATTCCTAAATATGATGTTGCTAATCCCTTTTCCTTAGATATCCTTCATGTTTTTATTCTACAACATGTTGAGGTGCCTTGTCTTGAGACTTATAATGGTAAGGAAGATCACACAAATCATGTTAAAACTTTCTAGACTATATGTAGTGATTTTGGTCATGACTATAGGCTTATGGCCAAGTTGCTCCCACATACTTTTAGGGATAGAGCCTTGCAATGGTATTTATCTCTACCTCCTTATTCTACTGATTCTTTTCAAACTCTTGCCAATGCTTTCATTCAACAATTTTAGAATAATACTGGTCCACAAGTTTCTTTAATTGATTTGATGGATTGTAAGCAGAATGTTAAAGATACAGTTACTAAATTTATTGGTGGATTTAAACATTTGTATGCTTATATTTCTTATCCTATGCATAATCATGGTATTCAATGAATTTTTATAGCTAATTTACAAAAAGATATTAGGAATAAAATTTTTCTTACTAATTATACCTCCTTTTCACATTTACATGCAGTGCTTCATTACAAGTGATTCAACTTGAGAGATCCACTATGATGGCTCATGTTTTTAGTGATAAGAGTGACGCCACCAAAATTTTTAAGCAAGTCTTCTAAACCTAACCCTTTTATTAGAATCAAGTGAAATACAACTAATGATCAAGTGGCTACTATGGCTACTTTTTCCTCTGTATATCAGCCTAATCGCTAGTATAATAAATTATATGAACCTTATTTTGAGGTGATGAATAAATCAATTAAAGCTCATGTCCTTAACCTTCCTCTTATCCATATATTTGATCCCAGTAAGACATCATCTAGGTCTTTTGATTCAAATGTTTTTGTCCATATCACCATTAACTAGGTCATGATACTCAAAAGTGTCATGGTTTGGAGAATGCTAGTTAGGACCTTATTGATTCTAAGGCTATATCTATTGATTCTCAAGTCGATAAAATGAATAAATTTGTTTCATTGCCTAGTCATAATCTTTAGATTTATGCTAATCCTTTACCTTCACATTTAATGAATGTTATTAATCAACTTTATTCTTCTTATTTCCATTTTGATTATGGTGAGAAGATATAAGAAGTGAATCATGTGGTTAATCATGTTGAGTTAGCACCTCAACCTTTGATTTCTTCTCCACCCAAACATACACCCACTATTAGACTTAGTTAGTCTAATGTGTTTAAAGCACATAATGATCCTCTTTATATCATTGCTAGAGTTTCTTGTATTTCTTTTCATGGTACTTTGGTTGATCCTTCCTTTGCTATTAATGTCATTATGAAGAACGCATTTTAACAATTGATTGCATAGAGATACTTATAATTCAACTCTTGTGTGGATTCAAATTTTTAATGGTTTTGTCTATCACCCTCAAGGTTCTATCACTCTACCTATTGAACTTTTAGGGAAAGGTGTTTATACTACCTTTGTTTCTATTCCTACTTTCGATCAATTTCAAGTTAAGCTTGGTATCCCATGGATTTCTTTCATGAAAGTTCTAGCTTCTCCTATTCATAATTGCCTTAAATTTCCTTGTGATAGAGACATTATTACTGTTAATCATTCTCTTTATAAACCATCATGTCTTGGAGATTGTGTTAAGATTGATTTTTATTACTCATCCTAATCACCTCTATAGAAATTATTAGAAACATAAGATAGATAAAATCATAGAGTTTAGTCTTCATATGGGTTGTATGTCTGATCCTATCTTGTCACTTCATCTGCTCCTTCCACTTTTGAATCTTCATTCCTTCTACATTTATTCCTTTAACTTCTATACCTAAACCTATTGGTGTTCCTTATTTGGAGCCTATGGTAGTTGACCATAATCCTAATCTATCTTGTAAGACTATTTGTAATCAACATGCTCATCAGTGTCACAAGAACTATCAAGCTAAATCTAAGGCTAAAGCTCATTCTCTTGCTTCTCAACCTACATCTTCATCTTAACCTTTACTTTCTTTTGATCATTCTATGTGTGCATGTTTGGAAGAGTCTAAACAAGGTAAGAATTTTCATATGGATAAACATGATGATTTTGTTTGTATTTTAGATTCTATTAATCTACATATGGAAGATACTTTAGATGATTAACACTTAGAAGTGATGATTAACATAATTTCTACATAGTTTACAATCACTCCTAGTAATGAGCATAGTGACTCTCAAAGTCTTTTCTTAGAACTAGTTGTGATTCCTACTATGATGGATGTTATTCCTCTTGTGAGTCATCATCCTTCCCATAGAATTTTTGACTAAAATGGGGGAGGGGGGTGGAGTGGCATGTGGAATGCTTGATGTGGACTTTAGTTTTCTTGAGAGTCTTTGTTTTTTCACATCATGTTTTCTCCTATGTTGTGTTTTTGTTTCTATTTTGTCTTTTGATTTCTTTATATGACCATTGTTGCTTTGTTGAGCTCAAAAGGATAAAGTGATCACTTTGACATTCACATTATTCTATTTGTATCTCTATCTTCTATATGTTGTTACATGTTATCTTGTACCTATGCTATTGTTTGTACCAGTGATCTTGTATAGTATTCTTGGGTTCTTATGATATGGTAGGACTAAATATTTCTAGTCTCTATGTTATTGGTCCAATAATACTCTTATTTGTATCTCTTTCATGTATTTTCCTCCATTTTGTTGTAGTTCTACTTCCTTTGGGGAATGATAGTACTTTCATACTTGATATAATATTAGATGTCATCATATGATCTTACTGACCCCAAAGTTAATTAGTAGATCCCTTTTGTACTCTCTTTTTGTCATGCACTCATTTCCCTTGATATGTTTCTCTTCTTGGGGCCATGTCATAGTGGAAAAATTATTTAGTGGATGCATGCATGCTTATGTTAAAGCCATTGCTCCCATTAATGTGGTTACAATCACTTTAACATGGGGCTATACACTCCACTCATCCTTTTTCCATGGAATACAAATACAAATTATGTGTATAACTTGGAGTACTTTGGTCCTAGTGCTTGGTATGATTTGTAAGGTATACCCAAATCTATGCATTTTCATTTCATGCTTACTCCTCTCTTTATTTTTAGTTTCCAGTAATTATTGATAGTTCTTGGGGGCTTGGTCTCTTTTTTCTTTTGATATGCTAAGGACACATGCATCCTTATGCCTAGGTCACTTTCCATTCTTATTTGTGGGACATGGAGTTCCCTTAAAGTTGAATCCCTTGATGTACTAACTAACATACCACACACACTTTTCTAGACCATTTGATTCATCTTTTGATGGGTTGACTAGCATGCCACACACACTTGCTAGACTATTCAATGCCATCCCATTTTGTGAATAACTTTCCACCTTTGTTTTTTTCTTTTTCTTGTGTGGTTCACAATAAGGCACACAAACCTTACTGGGAAAGTAACTACACCCCTTTATTCATATCATTTATCTCTCTTATTGTGATTTTTGGATGTGATAAAGACTCAAGTCTCTTGGGGGCTTGATGATTTCATTTCCTCCTAAATCTTAATAAAACTTTCTATTTTTCTCTTGATCTACTTTACTATGAGTTTTAGGAAACTCATACTCTTTCTAAAGTGGGGGATTAATGTACTATCTTAAAATTGATGCACTTTCATTTCAAGATTATTGAGCTCCCTCTCCATAAATTCCCTCTTTGGACCATGGATATTCTTGTGCTTGACCTCCTTGTCTCCTATTTTCTTCCATCTTTCCACCTTAATGCTCTGATAGTTTCCCTTTCGTTCTATGGCATCTGAGACCTGATCATCAACAAATATTTTAGATAATAGTACTTCGTTGTTCTTACCAATATTCAAATATAGGTTAATGTTATCATTTGTCCTTTCAAAACCAATTTTCACTAAATAGTTATGTAGTCTTTCATACCATGTTCTTGGGTACTTTTTAAATGTACACACCATGTTCTTCTTGTTTGCATCTACAAATCCTTTAGGTCATTCAATGTATACTTCTTCCTCTAGTATACCATTTAAAAATGCAGATTTGACATCCATCTAATAAACCATGTAATTCTTGTAGGGCCCATTTGCCGTCGCACCAAAAGCCATGACTTTTAGTGAACATGGGTAGGGCCCATTTACCGTTGCACCAAAAGCCATGACTTTTAGTGAACATGGAACACCACATAATTAACCACCTGTGGGCAGGGGAGCGCGTCGCATCACCCAACAATTCTTGTAGCCGAGTATGCAAGTAGAGTTTTGATTCCTTCAAGTATTTCCACAAGAGAAAAAGTTTCTCCATAATCAACTCCTACTTCTTGTGCATAACCCTTTCATACTAATCTTGCCTTCTTTCTTGTTACTTCTCCATTCTCATGCAGTTTGTTCCTAAAAATCCACTTTGTTGCAATGAAATTTTTGTCTTTAGGTCTTGGAACTAAGGTCCCAGTATTTTTCTTCTCAATTTGGTAAATTTCATCTTTCATCACCTAGATCTAATCTTTTACTATTTTGGGCTCAAACTCACATAATAAACATGTGTCTTCTTCTTGTCATAATAATTGATTTAGTATCTCCAATTATTCATTTAGGTTTATGATGTATTCTTACATATTTTTACAACATAGTATTTTTATTCTTGGTTCTTCTTTGAGTTCATTTGGAGAAAAATCTCAGGCTCATTTCCTGTTCCTTCCTCTTGTTCTCGTTCAAGATCTACATGCTCGACATTTTCTATCTGACAGTCAAAATTTTCACTATAACCAAAAAATAAATGAGTTTTCACTAAGGTCATTAGAACATCTTACCATGCTTAGGAATATTAGATTGGTCATTGGATCACATTGTAAGACCATAGTTCCAGGATTGGCAATTTATAATCCCTCGGCTAGCTATTGGTCACAAATGATCCCATATCTTAGTAATAGGTATTTTCATGGTTATTTATCATGTTTTTCATGTGTAAATCCATTAATGATATTAAAATTACCCCTAAGACAAAATTTGGTTGATAAATATGCATTATTGCAAAAATGTCAAAAGTGCTCAAAAGTTGCTATGCAACTTTGAGCAACTTTTCAAAAACTTGTTTAAAACTTGTAAAACATTTCTCCAAATAGATATTTGGTTTAAAAAAACCATTTAACCATTTGAGAACCCTATAAATAGCTCTTATAGGTAGGTGATAGGGAGATGTACTTGTTTTGGCAAAGAAATTAATTTAAAAAACTATTTTTCTTGCAATTTTGTGAGTTTTAGGGTGTTGTATGGACCTATAAAGACATATGAGTGTATATTGGTGACTCCAAAAGGTATAGGGTTGAATAAAATTTCATATTCAAGTGGTCTCATGCTTTTATCCTTTATAATTTGCAAGTTATTCACATTTTTCTGAAAGGTGTCTAGAAATCAAAATATAACAAAGTTTCACCTAGGGCCTTGTTGTTTTGGCACTTTCCACCATGGAATTTTGATGCTGCTTGGTGGAATCAAAGATTTTTCAATTTAATTTTATAATTTTCAGGTTTCAAACATGGAGAAGTAGTGGTTTGGGTTTGCCACCATACCCTAGGTGTATGGCACCATACATACACCACACAACAATTTGCAATAGTCATCATAACTTGAGTTTGGGAGCAATCCAAAGCTTGAAACTTTGAATTAGGCCATGTTTGCATGCCCCAACATGTTCCAATATATACTTGGTGATTTTTCATGTGGGAAGAGACACTTATAGTGCAACAACAACCTAATTAGGTCTATTAGCACAACCAAAACATGGTTATAGTAGGGGTTTGTATTAAACTTCAATTTGTGTGGTTTAGATATGCTTTGCATGTCCATAAAGGGTGTTTGAATATCAATCTAAACTTGGTCTTTGTGTGGAATTATTCCTTGTTATTCTAGTTTTCAGTTTGAAGGGCTACTAGCCAAGGTACGCCAATATGTTGAATTGTCATGTTTGGGTTGTTTGGAACCAAAAGAATCATTGAATTTTCTGTCATTAGACCTAAATAGGTTAGAGAAATGTTCATAGTTCAATCCATTATCTTTGAATTCATTTTATTGAAGTTGGGTGTTTGTCCTCTAATAGGCATTTTAAGGAATCCTTGTGTTTTGGTGCTTTTGGACTTAGGCAAACCTAGTGATTAGGTTCCCTACCTTGTTTGGGTTGTGATAATCTATTATATGCTCATTATCAATGCTTGTGATAAGTATCTCGACACTAAAACCTTTTTGAGAGATATTTGACGGATTCTAACCAACCTTGTCAACTTGCCTAGTTGCCTAAAAACTTATTGTTTGAGGCTTCCATTGTGCACTGCTGCATCAAGTGGTATCAGAGCCGTGTCTAAATCTAAGAATGAAGAAATCCTTGCAAGGGTAACAACCTATGAGTTAGCAAAGATGGTGAGAGAACAGAAGGCTATAAATAAGGCCTTGACTCAGAGGCTTCAAGAGCTTGAGAAAAAGCTTGAAGGCAAAGACAAGGAAGAGTCTAAAATGGAAGAAGGGGGTGAATAAGAGGAGGATGATGCTGCTCAAAACATCCCTATAGATTAGAGAGCTTTCATAAATGCTTTGAAATCTATGGGAAGGAGGAACATGAAGGATAAGATGGATTTTTCAATTTTAAATGGCAAGATGCATGCTGATTTAGCCTTGGATTGGATAGAGGCATTAACCACATTCTTTGAATGTGAAGACATCCTAAGAAGCAAAGGGTAAAGATTGCAAGATCCAGATTGAAGGGAGCAACCCTAACTTGGTGGAACTTCATCCAGATAGAGAGGGTGAAGAATGGAAAGAGCATGATCAGTTCTTGGAATAGAATGATAGCATTGATCAAGGAAATATATCTACCAGAGGACTATGGGGTACAACTCTATAGGAAGAAGCAAAGTCTAAAACAAAAGGACATGGATGTGGCCTCATACACTAAGGATTTCTTGAAACTATGTATGAAGACCAATACTGCTGAAGATGAAGAAGAGAAGATAGCAAGGTACATGAATGGAATGAAAATACCCACCCAAGAAGAATTAAGTCTACACTACACAACCATAGCTAGAAAGTGCTCCCAAATGGCACACAAGGTAGAAGAAAAGTGGAAGAGGAAGCAAGACTCTAGAAAAGGCAAGAATAATGATAGTGGGAGGAGTTATAGAGGCAAAATTTTTTTTTGGAATAGTGGACAAAGCAACAAAAACATGAACCATGACCAAGGAGATAAGGAGAATAGTGACTCCAATTCAAGAGGAAATTATAGAGGAATAAGGCCTTTCGATAGAGTAAGGACAAACTCAGGAAGAGGTAATGGAAAATTGAGATTTTACTATTGCAATCAACTTGGACATCATGCAAGAAGATGCCCTGAGAAGAGGAACAATAACCAAGGTGAGAGGAGAGTACAACTTGTCCAAGAGGATAAGCAAGAAGACAATAATGCTACTAGAGAATTGGAACTAGAAGAAGGAGCATATCTAATGATGAGGCAAGTCTTCCTTCAAGTGCCACAAAGCAAAGAACCTCAACAAAGGAAGAATCTCTTCAAGACAAAGATTAAATGCCATGGAAAGGTATGCAATCTCCTTATTGATTCAGGTTCAACTGAAAATCTTGTGTCTTGTAAAATGGTTCATAAATTAAACTTTCCTAAGCAGCCACACCCTTACCCATATCATGTTTCATGGTTAACAAAAGGCCAAAAAACTCTAGTTACAAAGCAAGCTTGGGTAAAATTCTCTATTTCCAATTTCAAGGATAAAGTACTTTGTGATGTTGTTGAGATGGATGTAGCCCATATTCTTCTATGTAGGCTTTGGCAATTTGATGTTGATGCCACCCACCATTGTAGGAAGAACACCTACTCCATTACTAAAGATGGGAAAACCTATACCATGAAGCCCTTACTAGATAGCAAGGCTGAAAAAGAACCCATTGTAATTATCATAGGGGAAAAGGAGATGTTAAAAAATTTGAAAGAACCTAATAATGAACCATTTGTCTTGATTCCAAATCCCAAGGATAACACCAAAATTGATAAAAAGGATCCCATACCAAATAAAGTCCAAAAATTGCTACAAAAGTACAAAGATATCATTGCTAGTGACCTTTCCACTAGCCTCCCTCCCATTAGGGACATAAGCCATCAAATAGACCTTATACTAGGTTCATCCCTACCTAATAAAGCCCCATATAAGATGACACCATTGCAGCATGTACAGATTGCAAAACAAGTTACTCAATTGTTGGAAAGAGGACTCATTCGAAAGAGTCTTAGTCCTTGTGTAGTACCTACAGTTTTGGCCCCTAAAAAGATAGAAAATGGATATTATGTATAGATAGTCAGGCTCTAAATAAGACCATAATAAGGTACATGTTTCCCATGCTAGGAATTGAAGATCTATTGGATCAACTAGGAGGTGCTTGCTACTTCACCAAGATAAACTTAAAGTTTGGCTACCACCAAATTAGGATCAAGTCTAGAGATGAATGGAAAACAAAATTCAAGACTATAGAAGGTTTGTTAGATTGGTTAGTAATGCCTTTTGGTTTGAGAAATGCTCCTAACACTTTTATGATGTTTATGAATGACAAATTCATAGATTTTATTAGAAAATTTGTTGTTATTTACCTTGATGACATACTAATATTTAGTCATAGCAAGGAGGAACATCTTGATCATATAGAACAAGTACTAAGAAGACTCCATCAACACAAGTTGGTGATCAACTTGGAAAAGTGCATGTTTATGAAAAAGGAACTTGTATTCTCAGGCTTTATCATTTCACGAGGTACCCTCAAGATGGATCTTGAGAAGGTAAATGCAATCATTAACTAGCCTCCACCTAAGAATCAGAGTGATGTAAGAAGCTTCCATGGACTTGCAACATTTTATAGGAAGTTCATCAAAATTTTTAGTAATGTGTGTGCACCAATTCTTGAAACAATCAAAGGTGGAAAGAAGACTAAGTTTGCATGGACAAAGGAAGCAAATGATGCATTCCAATATCTAAAGAATAGAATTTCTCAATATCCTATCTTGGTTCTCCCTAATTTCAACAAGTTTTTTACAGTGGAAAAATATGAAAGTAATGTGGCCATAGGAGCAGTCCAAAGCCAAGAAGGTAAGCCAATTTTTTAGAGACATTGAATGAAGCCAAGAGGAAGTATGCCAAATATGATGTAAAGCTTTATGCCATGGTCCAAGCCCTCAAGAAATGGAGGCACTACTTGATTCCAAAGGAGTTCATAGTCTATACCGAGAATCATGCATTAAGCTTCTTGAATTCACAAGAGAAACTTTCTGTCAGGCTTCTCAAATGGGTAGAACAATTGTAGGCCTATACCACCATTCAACATAAAAAGGGTATAGCAAAAAAAGTTACTGATGCTCCTAGTAGGAGGATTGGTCTAGTTGAAAAGGTGCAACTATAAAGTGTGGAAATTGAATCCCTTAATCACCTCTACCTAGATGATTCTGATTTTTCTAAGATATATCAGATTACTACAAATATGGAAGGCATATATCATACCGATTTCTATAAATATTTGATATAGAATGGTCTACTATTCAAGCAAGCAAAACTATGCATACCAAAGTGCTCAATGAGAGAAAATATAATTAAAGAAAAGCATTATGGTGGCCTATGTGGACACTTTGGCATTGACAAAAAAAAAAGAAATGGTAAGAAGAAATTATTTTTGGCCTAAGTTGAATAATGATGGTAGGAAGTTTATTGAGTCTTGTACTATTTTCCAAAAAGAAAAAGGGATGACAAAAAATCAAGGACTCTATCAACCTCTACTAATTCCTTCAAGACCTTGGGAATCTATTTCAATGGATTTTGTCATGGGACAAGGATTTGATAGTGTGTTTTTCATAGTGGACATATTCAGCAAAATGACTCATTTTGTGCCATGAAAGAGTACCTATGATGCATCCCATATAGCCCATCTCTTCTTCAAAGAAGTAGTAAGAATTCATGGCTTACCTCAAACAATTGTCTCAGATAGAGATGTCAAGTCTCAAGGCCATTTTTGGAGGACACTTTTCAAGAAGTTAGGCACAAATGTCACATATAGTTCAGCCTATCACCCTCAAATGGATGGGTAGACCAAGGTGGTAAATAGGTCCCTAGGCAATCTCTTAATATGTCTAACCAAGCAATATTCACAAAGTTAGGATACCATACTACCCCAAGTAGAGTTTGATTTCAATGATTCCATCAATAGATCTATTGGTGCAACTCCTTTCCAAGAAATGTATGGTTTGTTCAAAATATAGATGGACTAACTAAGGAGGGGGTGAATTAGTTACCACAAAAACAAATCCATAGATCCCTTAGATGTATGATAAAACTATTTGCTACTATCACTCGATAAACATAGTTAAAATGTTGTAACTTGGTAAATGCAGTGTATGTTAACTTTAGCAGATCTTAAATATTCACAGTGATTATCATGCAAGCATAAAAGAAATAATATGAATACATGAGACACTATATTTAATGTGGAAACCCAATATGGGAAAAACCACCAAGTAACTAGCTACTAATTTTTACTCTTCTAAAGTGAGCCCTGTTAGGAGCCAACCTGGTTAAAGGTTATAAAACACACTATTAGGTGTGACCTTGTTAAATGATTTAATCACCTTTTTGGGAGTGGCCTTGCAAGAGGTCTTTAGAACAATTCAATGGAACTCTCACCTTGTTAGAGGATTTACAGCTGGCTATTAAACCAACTCTGCTAAGAGATTTTGGAATCATTGCTACAATGGTAAGAAATTAACAATGAAATGACTTAAATGAGATGCAACTAAATTGCTGATACAAATTTTTTTTTGCTTTACACTAGATCCTTCTGAATCAAATACAACTTTTCTACTCCTTAAGGATATCTAACCATCCTTCAAATTTTCTCACACTTTCCTTCTCAAACAATCAATACACTTGCATACTTGCTCATACTTTAGAAACTCAACTTAACTTTACATTTATACCATTCAGATTATCAAGTCAACTCAATAAAAACTTACAATCATCAATAATCATTACTTCAGTTGACTAGAATCAATACTTAAAATAATTAAACTTTCATTTCTCAAATCAACAAAATCCTTCATTGGCCAACCTTGCTCGGTAAACATTGATCCTAAAATGATTTCTAGTGTTAATCAACAGACACTTGGTAAACATTGCAAACTTGCAAAATCTTTTCGAAACTAAGTAAACTTAGTAAACACTAACTTCTAACTAACTTTCCTTCATTAACCATGAGAGCTAGGTTAACACTACTTTCTACCACAATTTCCTTCGATGCTGGAGTGAGCTTGGTAGACATTGTCTTCATAGAGTAATTTTCAGGAATGCTTGGTAGACATAGAAAATTGCTTTGCTAACCAAGTAAGCTTGGTAAGCATTGTCTGCCAACTGATATGACATTTGTGTAACATCAAAGACAACACACAATTAGACAATTGTATCCAACAATCTCCCTCTTTGGTATTGATGGTAACACAAAATGTCATAGCACAATGAAATTTGAAAACAAGTCTTTCTCTGATAGAAATTTTCTCCCTCTTAGATTTTATGCCACAAACTTCTCTAATGTAGTAATCTCCCTCTATGAAGGAATTATATAGCTTCTTCTCCAAAATAGTAAACTTTCCCTAAAACAAATTTTGAAAAAGATATGATAGTAAACTCTCCCTCTTTGACAATACATGCCAAAGACAACACATACCAAATGAGTATCAATGTACCTTAAGTACTGATTTATATGCAATGTTCCCTTGACTATGTTGCATCAACTGATAGATTTTCTACTTGGTTCTTGTTGATGCATCACTAAAACTTTATTTTAGTGAGCTTCAGATAGGGGAATGACCCCTAACTTACCTCTTAGATACAAGAATGCATCCTTAGGTAATGGCTTGGTGAATATGTCTACAACCTACACTTTTATATGGACATATTTCAATCTGATTTTATTATCCTGCACCAATTCTCTGAAAAAGTGGTTATTTATAGTAATGTGCTTGGTTTTGGAATGCATCACTGGATTCTTTGAAATGTTAATTGCACTTGTATTATCACAAAACATGACAACTAGTTCTTTGATTTCAACCTTCATTCCTTCCATCAACTATTTAAACCAAACAATATTAGAATAGTTCACTGCTATTGCAACATATTCTGCCCATGCTATAGATTGGGATGTGCAATTTTTCTTTTTGCTTGTCTAGATTTCTAGTCCAATCAGCATCAGTAAACACTTTTAAGTCCAAATTTCCTTCAAGTTTATACCATAAGCCATAATCTTTAGTACTTTTGAAGTATCTCAAGATTCTTTTAATTGCCACCATATGATTTTCTCTTGGGTTTGACAAGAATCTTGCCACTATACCAACTACAAGAATAATATTAGGCCTTGTATGAACTACATACTATAATTTTCCAATCATTGATCTATATAAGGTCTGATCTACCTCTTTTGATTCATCATCTTTGGTAAGCTTTAGTCCAGTACACATGGGGGTTCCAACTAGTTTACAATCTTCCATATCAAACCTCTTGAATATCTCCTTGATATACTTAGACTGAGTGATGTAGATACCATTCTTGATCTATTGTATTTGAAGACCAACAAAGAACTTAATCTCACCAAACATAGACATTTCAAATTCTTTGTTCATTTGTTCTAAAAATTATTTGCATTGATCATCATTCCCTGTAAACAAAGTATCATCCAAAAATATTTCTACCAAAACAATCTTGTTATCTAGTCCTTCCATGATGTACAAACTACTATTATCATTAGTTCTCTGGAAGCCAATCTGAATAAGGTAGTTATGCAATATCTCATACCATGCTCTAGGAGCTTGTTTTAGACCATACAATGCTTTGTGTAACTTGCAGACCATGTCTTTTTTGTCTGGATCAACAAAACCTTTAGGTTGTTCAATGTAGACTTCTTAATCAAGAATACCATTGAGAAATATAGATTTAACATCCATCTGATATACTTTAAATACTTTATGTGTTACATATGCAAGTAAGGTCTTGAAACCTTCCAATATTGCAATAGGAGCAAAAGTCTCACCATAATCTATGCCTTCTTCTTGAGAATATCCTTTACATACCAATCTAGCTTTATTTCTTGATACCTTACCATCTTCATTCAACTTATTCTTGAATACCCATTTTGTTCCAATCACATTTTTATCTTTAGGCCTAGGTACAAGAGTCCAAGTTTTGTTCTTCTCTATTTGTTCCATTTCTTCATTCATAGCTTCAATCCAAATTTCATTTTCCAATGCATCTTTGACATTTCTAGGTCCAAAATAAACAAGTAAACATGTAGCTTTTAGCTTACTTCTTGTCATAATACCTTTTGATTTATTTCCTATAGTCTGATCCAGTGCATGATGCCTCTTGACATACTTGGCCAATATAGGTTCTTTTCGTTTTGGCTGAGTTCCACTATCTTCATGTTGAATTTCAAATTGTGGCTCTAGTTGATCTATCTATAGCTTAGGTCCTTTAGACTCAGTAGGCATTGGCTTAGTAGCTTTAGACTGTGACTCAGTTTGAACTTCTTATGGCTTGATGACTGTGGAAGACTCGGGAGTAGTAATTTTCTGATTGATAGATGTTTCTGGCAATGTATTAGGTTCAATGTAAAAAAATCTCCTATAATCTTCTGGTTCCTTTTTTCTTTCTTCTTTAGTCCTTTCTACGAACTCATCAACTTTCACATGTACACTTTCTATGATTTTTTGAGTAGACAAATTCAAATATCTATATGCCTTACTCTTGCGAGAATATCCTAAAAATATACCTTCATCACCTTTCACATCAAATTTTCCTTTTCTAGATTCTTTCAAGATATAACATTTACTTCCAAATACCTTCACATAACTTAAATTGGGTTTATAGCCATACCATAACCCATAGTGGGTTTTAAATGAGTCCTTCTTCAACTATATTGGGTTTAAGGTATGAACTATAGTGCTGATAACTTCCTTCCAATATTTGATAGCAATGTTCTTTTCAATCATTAGAGTCCTTGCACACTCCATGATAGATCTATTCCTCCTTTCAGCTATTCCATTCTACTTGAGAGTTATAGGGGTTGATACTTGTCTTTTGATCCCTCTTTCAATACAAAATTTGTTGAATTCATTGGAGATGAATTCACAACCTCTGTCTGACCTTAAACATTTCAGTCTTTTCCCTATTTCATTTTCTACTCTTGCCAAATACCATTTGAATTTCTCAAATGCTTCTAACTTCTCTCTTAGAGACATAACAATCATCATTATAGAGTAGTCATCAACAAAAAGAATAAAGATTTTTTCTCTAGTATAGCTCTCAATTACAATAGGACCACACAAATCAGTATGCACAATTTCCAAAATATCTTCAGACTGATAGTTTTTACTTTTAAGGCTAGTCTTTCCCTTTTTACCAATCTAAAAATTCTTGCATAGACCAACATCAGTTTTCTTCAAACTAGGAATGACTCTTACTTTCTTGAATTTTCTTATTTTCACCATGTTATCAAAATTTACATGACATAACCTTCTCTTCCACAACCAACTTTCTTCAACTTGAGCAATAAAACATGAGCTCACCAAGATCAAGATAAAACAAGTTACCTTTTGTTTGTTTACTTGATCCAATCAGTTTTCCTTTGTCATCCAGTAGTCTTGCCTTGCCATGCATGAATTCCACCTTGAATCCAATATTGATTAGCTATGCCACACTTAGTAGATTATATTTTAGTCCTTCAATCCAATAGGCATTATCACATACAAGTTCTTTGGTAAATGAGATTTGACCTCTTCCTTTTATCCAATAAGGTTCATTGTTTCCAAACCTTACACTACCACCACCATAGTCTTTAAAGTGTTCAAACTTTGTTTTGTCACCAGTCATATGATGTGAAAATCTACTGTCTATGATCAATGTATCATTTTTTCTCACATGAGAGATAAGTCTCATCTTATCTTCTTCTTCATCATCAGATTCATCTTTCATAGCAATGTAAACTATTTCATCTTTAGTATTATCAGAATCCTTAGCCATAAAACATGTTTTCTTACCTTTTTCCTTGAATAATTTGAAATCTTTCTTGCCATTGCACTTGTGACCTTTCTTCTCATCCTTGCTTTGCTTGTTTGGGCACCTGGCTACAATATGACCAATTTCTTCACATGAGCAACATATTAGGGGAACTTTTCCTTTGCATTTTCCTCTACCTCTAGAATATTTCCTTGCAAGTAGAGATTCCAAAACTTCAAGATCACTGTCAGAACTTTCTTCTGATTCTTCTTCACTTTCTGACTAATTATCCTTTATTTTCTTACCTTTTTCTTTAAGTGAAAGCTTGGCCTCAAATGCCGATTTAGTATTCTAGGAAGCTAGAACATAATTGTCATAGTTATATAGCTCAAAGGCTGTCAATCTTCCTACCAAGGTATCCAATGTTATCTTATGATTTGTCATACACCTTCTTTCTTGTATTGCAAATACTCTAATTTCACAAATGGGAAGAAATGTTATAAAAACTTTACTTACAACAATTTCTTCCTTGATCTCTCCTCTAGAAGCTTTGATTTTACTGGCACTTGCTTTGATTCTTTCTACATATTTTGCAATGTTTCCATCCTCTCTCATTCTCATCTAATCAAATTGTCCTCCAAGGCTTTCTTCTTTGGCTCTCCTCACATTGTCATCAACTCCATAAATATCCTTTAGCTTTTTCCACATTTCAAAGGCAATTTGGTGGTCCTTGATATCATCAAATTCCTCATAGCTAAGAGCAGATGCAATATCTATCATCATGGTGTTAGAGTCTTTTTCTTAACAATGTCACCAATTGATGGGGACACAACCCATGCACAGAATGAACACAACAGTCAAAGGGAAATTTCATTAACTGTGTAAATAAACTAGTACATTTAGTACAGAGAAAATTGACTTCAAAACATGCCCTAAGGGCTTACAATAGCATAAATCTAGAGATAATTTATCCATTTCAGTACCTCCTCTCAAACTCCACTCCGAACTGCCTTTTACAATGCTAGAAATGTCCTTAAATAGACCTCGGAGGGTTAAGGACTAGGAATACATTCTAGAAAGTTCTAGTAGGCATCCACCGACCAAATAGAAGGCTCCAGAAGCTACATTAGAAGTCGAAGCAAATCTAGAAGAATCCAAAAACAGTAACCGAACTTTCGGGAGGCATAACTTTTGAATCGTAGCTCCGATTGACAAACTGCTTACATTTTTGGAAAGCTCTTGAAGCACTCTATAGCCCTATGGATGAGATTTACTCGTCCCCAATTTTTTGGCCCTTATTGAGGTCATTTAATGCCCCTAACCTAACTTTGAAGCATTCTTAGGAGGTCTCTAAAACCTAAAAAATTGTGATAACTTTCAAACCATGGGGCCTTTTGACCTGATTCTTTTTTTGGAATGCTCTAAATTAAAATTACATTCATCTGGCTAGTTTATATCTCCTAGTTCATGAAAATGATGGCTCAATTACATACTCCTATTTTTTTTAGCATTTACATGTATCCCAAGGTGTTCAAATACTCTATCCTAGAACACTGATAGTGGAACTGTGAGAGTTGGAACCTTTATTTGACCCAAATGGGTATCCAGAAATGAAAACACATGAAACAAAAACTAAGTCTAAGTACATTTTTTTTGGTGACACAGGATTGCCCTTATACCTCTGGATGCTCCTGCATCAGACACCCAGGGTAGATTGAAAAGTGACCCTATCACTTTATGAATGGTAGAGGAAATCCCAAATGAGAAATCTCAGCTACTGAAATCCAAGTTGAGTCCTCGATCGGCCATCCTTTCCACTTGACCAAATACTCTTCATACTACCTATTTCTAGTACTCCTACCCACACCATGATCTAGAATGTCTTCTATCTCCTCCTTCTTAGAAACAGGAATTGGACATGGCTCTAACACCAGCTCCTCATCAGCACCATCATCATGATACTCTGTTAAGTCTGCAATGTTGAAAATAGGAGAAATGTGAATACCATCTGGCAGCTCCACCTCATATGCATTTCCTGAGTCATGTTTCTTCAACATTTTGCAAGGGCCAAATTTCTTCATTTTTAGCTTGTTGTAAGTACTAGCTGGAAATCTTTTTTTCTTAAGTGTACCATGACTAGATCCCCTACTTGGAATTCCTTATGTCTTCTCCTTTGATCAACCCTAGCTTTATACTCTTGATTCATCTTGGTAATGTGTGCCTGAACCTCCTCATGTAGATGCTTGATATATTCAACAAATTCTTCAGCTTCAGCACTTGTCCTCTCCCCTTGCTTTATCTTTCTCAATTCTGGTGCAGTCCTTGGGCTACTTCCATATACAATTTGGAATGGTGACTTTCTAGTACTCCTATTTATAGAGTTATTGTAAGCAAACTCTGCTTGTGGTGGAATCAAATCCCATCCCTTGGGCTTATCCCCAACTAAACATCTCAGCAAATTGCCCAAACTTCTGTTTACTACTTCTGTTTGGCCGTCAGTCTATGGGTGATGCGTGGAACTAAATTTCAAGTCTATTCTCAACTTCTTCCACAATGTTCTCCAGAAATACCCCACAAATTTAGTGTCTCTGTCAGAAACTATACTCCTTGGGAGACCATGTAGTCTCACCACCTCTCTGAAAAACAAGTCTGCAATATGGACATCATCATGAGTTTTGTGGCATGGAATGAAATGTGCCATTTTGGAGAACCTATCAACCACCACAAAT
This sequence comes from Cupressus sempervirens, assembly GCA_028749045.1. Classification (NCBI taxonomy): domain Eukaryota; kingdom Viridiplantae; phylum Streptophyta; class Pinopsida; order Cupressales; family Cupressaceae; genus Cupressus; species Cupressus sempervirens. Next base: position 926,180,215 of record CM053787.1, on the reverse strand, counting down.
ACTGAGTCATTACCCCTTTGTGTCCTTGGTAATCCAAAAAAAAAATCCATACTTATGTCCTCCCATGGCCTTGATGGAATAGGCAATGGCTGATATAGGCCAGTATTGTGACTAAATCCCTTGGCAACTTGACAAACTTGGCAACTTTGTACAAACTTCTGCACATCCTGTGAAATTTGAGGCCAAAAATAATGTTCTCTAAGAATGGCAATGGTCTTATCTCAAACAAAATGTCTTTCCATCCCTTCGCTATGTTTCTCCTTATTCAGATTTTCCCTCATGGAACTCCTTGGAATGCACAATTGACTACCCTTGAACAACATGCCATCTTGAATCAAATAGTCTAACCACTTGGTTCTATCTACAACAATAGGTTCTTTACAAGCTTTCCATGCTTCAAAAAAATTAGGATCATGAGGGTACAAATTCTTGAGTTCATCAAACCCAACTACTTCAACCTGCATTACTGTAAGCAACGATTGTCTCCTAAGTGCATCTGCAACCCTGTTGGATTTTCCACTTCTATGCTTCAACACAAATGTATAGCTCTGCAAGAACTCTACCCACTTCATATGCCTCTGATTCAATTTACCTTGGTTATTTAGGTACTGTAATGCCTGATGATCAGTATACAAAACAAATTCCTTTGGCAACAAATAATGCCTCCATTTCTTTTAGGCCTAAACTATTGCATAGAACTCTTGATCATAAACAAAATACTTCTTCTTTGCATCATTCAATTTTTCACTAAAATATGCAATAGGCTTACCTTCTTGGCTTAATACAGCCCCAATAGCACTGCCACTAGCATCACAATCCACCTGGAACACCTTTCTAAAATCTAGAAGTGCCAACACAGGTTGTTCTATTACCTTCTTCTTCAAAAATTCAAAAATTCTCGCAGCTGCTGCAGTCCATTTGAACTCTTTTCTATCCCCTCTTATTGTGTTAGTTAGGGGTGCACATATGCCACTAAAATTCTTTATGAACTTCATGTAAAAACTAACCAAACCATGAAATGATCTTACCTCAATAGCAGACCTTGGAGTAGGCCATTCCAAGAAAGCTTTTACCTTCTCTGGATCCATTTTAAGACCTTCAGGTGATATAACAAACCCCAAGTAGACTAACTCCCTTTTTGTAAAGATACAATTCTTCAAATTAATTAACAGTTTCTCTTCGCTCAACCTCTCAAGAACACTACAAATATGCAATAAATGTTCTTCCAAAGTCTTGCTGAAAATTAAAATATCATCCAAATAAACAATAACAAATCTTCCCGAGAACTTCTTAAGTACCTCATTCATGAGCCGCATGAAGGTGCTTGGGGCGTGTGTCAATCCAAAGGGCATGACTAACCACTCATAAAGACCCTCCTTGGTCTTGAAGGCTATTTTACACTCATCTCCTTCTCGAATCCATATATGGTGATAAACACTCTTGAGATCTATCTTTGTGAAGTACTGAGCTCCACTCAAGTAGTCCATAAGATCATCCATTCTTGGTAAAGGAAATCGGTACTTGATAGTTATCCTATTTATAGCTCGAGAGTCTGTACACATCCTCCACTCTCCATCCTTCTTTGGTACTAGTACTTTAGGTACTGCACATGGACTCAGGCTCTCCCGAATTAAGCCCTTCCTCAATAGCTCCTGAACCTATCTGTTTAGCTCCTCAGTTTCAATAGGAGTCATCCTGTGAGTAGCCTTGTTAGGCAAACTACCTCTTGGGATTAAATCTATCTGATGATTGATTTGCCTTACTGGTGGCAATCCTTCTGGAACATTATTAGAGATAATATCTCCAAACTCACCTAGTAAATCTAAAACTTCAAGTGGTATTTCACTACTACCTTCTTTATCTTTCCTCAAAATCAAAGCATAGCACATACGTTGATGTTTCACGCCATCTAAAAACTTCCTTCCATCAACAAGACAAATCCTAGCACTGCTACATACTTTTTCACCTTCCTTTTTCATGGGCTTCAGTTTGTGGCAAACTCCATCCTTTGTTAGAGAGTATCTATTTTCATGACCATCATGTACTACATGTCTATCAAACTACCATGGTCTACCCAAAAATAGATGGAAAACATCCTTCGAAATAACATCACAGAGAACTTCATCATGGTAACTCCCAATTTTAAATTTCACTAAACATTGTTCACTTACCAGGACTTTATGATCATCTTTTACCGAAGCAATCTGATAGGGCTGGGGATGTCTCTCCCTCTTGAGCTTCAACTTAGAGACCATCTCTTATGATACCAAGTTATTAGTGCTACCACCATCAATGATCACGTCACAACATTTATCCTCACACTTGCATCTGGTATGAAAAAAACTCCTCCTTTGTCCTGGTTCAATCTCACCACTTAGTAGGACCCTTTCATTCACCAAGGTCTCTCCTCTTTCTGCATCCTCTGAATGTGATGATTGTGCATCCTCATCCACATGAGAAACCCTAGCTTGGCCCTCACCTCTCCTATCTGTCCTTCCTTGTCATTGAGGGCATTCAAAGGCACAATGACCTTCTTCATTACAGTGGAAACAAGTACCACAGAAGCCCCCTCTTCCTTGTCTACGTCCTCTACCTCTTCCTCTTTGATTGCCAAAGTCTTGTTCACGGGAGTGGTTAAAACCCTCGTTCCTTTGGTTCCTACTGGTACCCACATCTTCATTTTTCTTTTGGGTTTCATTTCAGCCTCCAGATGACCTACCACTACCCCTTCCTTCTTGACTACACCCTCTTTTTCTTCCTTCAAACCTTTTGTTTAGCTTCTCTTCAACTCGTAGGGCAAACTGGTATGCCTCTTCAATGCTGGTCATTCTTACCAAACTTAATTCCTCTTGGATGCTAGGTTGTAACCCACTAATATAACAAGCAACCTTCTCCTTATTTTCTTCTGCATGCCCTACTCTAATCAAGAGTTAGTAAAACTCTTTTGTATATTCTTGGACTGATCTTCTTGCTAGCTTTAACCCATGCATCTTCTTAAACAAATCAAGCTCGTAGTCCACAAGAATGAACTGCTTCTTCGATTTGTCCACCATGCGATCCCACCTTGTGATCTTCTCCTTTCTTCTTCTATTTCTTTCCAATTGGACCTCTTGCCACCAGATTTTCTCATGGCCCTTCAATTTGGCCTTTGCAAACTTAACCCTATCTGGGTCCTTGATATCCTCATACTCAAAGTACTCTTCCAGTTCATTGATCCAATCGATCAACTCACCTGGTTTCAGATTTTTTGAAAATATACCCACTTTAATTGTAGGTCTTTTTCCAAACTTAGTAATGGCCCTAAAAAGCCTTTCCTCTGCCTAATTCAGAACTTCCCCATTAAATTCCCCTTTTGGTCCAATTTCTTCTTCTTCATTGTCATCCTCACTATCGTCACCTGTGGCAACATTTTTTCCTCTACAAAGCTCCTCTTGCAATGCTTGTACTTGTCTTTGGAGGGCTCTAACCTCCTCAAGATTAATAGGTCTGGCCCTTTTGCCACACTCTCTTCATGGAGGCATCTTCTAACTTGAACCCACAACCACATAGTCCTAGTGCAAACTGCCTCACAGTCGGCGCTCTGTCTACACACTCAGGAAATCCAGCTCTGATACCACTTGATGGGGACACAACCCATGCACAAAATGGACACAATAGGAAAAGGGAAATTGCATTAACTGTGTAAATAAACTAGTACATTCAGTACAGAGATAATTGACTTCAAAACATGCCCTAAGGGCTTACAATAGCATAAATCTAGAGATAATTTCTTCTTTTTAGTACCTCCTCTCAAACTCCACTCCGAACTGCCTTTTACAATGCTAGAAATGTCCTTAAATAGACCCCAGAGGGTTAAGGACTAGAAATACATTCTAGAAAGTTCTAGTAGGCATCCATTGACCAAATAGAAGGCTCCAAAAGCTGCATTAGAAGTTGACACAAATCTAGAAGAATCCAGAAATAGTAACCAAACTTTTGAGAGGCATAACTTTTGAACCGTAGCTCCGATTGATGAACTGCTTACATTTTTGGAAAGCTCTCAAAGTGCTCTATAGCCCTATGGAGGAGCTTTGCTCATCTTCCATTTTTTGGCCCTTTTTGAGGTCATTTAATTCCTCTAACCTGACTTTGAAGCATTCTTAGGAGGTCTCTAAAACTCAAAAAATAGTGATAACTTTCAAACCGTGGGGCCTTTTGACCTGATTCTTTTTCTGGAATGCTCTAAATTACAATTACATTCATCTGGCCAATTTAAACCTCCTAGTTCATGAAAATGATGGCTCAATTACATACTCCTATTTTTCTAGCATTTATAGGTATCCCAAGGTGTTCAAATACTCTATCCTGGAACACTGATAGTGGAATTGTGAGAGTTGGAACCTTTATTTGACCCAAATGGGTATCTAGAAATGAAAACACATGAAACAAAAACTAAGTCTAAGTACATTTTTTTGGGTGACACAGGATTTCCCTTATACCTTTGGATGCTCCTGCATCAGACACCCAGGGTAGATTGAAAAGTGACCTTGTCACTTTATGAATGGTAGAGGAAATCCCAAATGGGAAACCTCAACTGCTGAAATCCAAGTTGAGTCCTCAATCGGCCATCCTTTCCAGTTGAACAAATACTCTTCATACTGACTATTTTTGGTACTCCTACCCACATGATGATCTAGAATGTCTTCTTACTCCTCCTTCTTAGAAGTAGGAATTGTACATGACTCTAACACCAGCTCCTCATTGACACCATCATCATGATACTCTATTAAGTCTGTAATGCTGAAAATAGGAGAAATGTGAATACCATCTGGTAGCTCCACCTCATATTCATTTCCTTAGTCATGTTTCTTCAAAATTTTGCAAGGGCCAAATTTCTTCATTTTTAGCTTGTTGTAAGTATCGACTGGAAATATTTCTTTTCTTAAGTGTACCATGACTAGATCCCCTACTTGGAATTACTTATGTCTTCTCCTTTGATCAGCCCTAGTTTTATACTCTTGATTCATCTTGGTAATGTGTGCTTGAACCTCCTCATCTAGACGCTTGATATGTTTAGCAAATTCTTCAGCTTCAGCACTTGTCCTCTCCCCTTGCTCTATCTTCCTCAATTCTGGTGCAGTCCTTGAGCTACTTCCATATACAATTTGGAATGGTGATTTTCCAGTACTCCTATTTATAGAGTTACTGTAAGAAAACTCTGCTTGTGGTAGAATCAAATCCCATCCCTTGGGCTTATCCCCAACTAAACATCTTAGCAAATTGCCCAGACTTCTGTTTACTACTTCTGTTTGGCCATCAGTCTGTGGGTGATGCATGGAACTGAATTTCAAGTCTATTCTCAACTTCTTCCACAATGTTCTCCAGAAATACCCCACAAATTTAGTGTCTCTGTCAGAAACTATACTCCTTGGGAGACCATGTAGTCTCACCACCTCTCTGAAAAACAAGTCTGCAATATGGACATCATCATGAGTTTTGTGGCATGGAATGAAATGTGCCATTTTGGAGAACCTATCAACCACCACAAATACTGAGTCATTACCCCTTTGTGTCCTTGGTAATCCAAAAAAAAAATCCATACTTATGTCCTCCCATGGCCTTGATGGAATAGGCAATGGCTGATATAGGCCAGTATTGTGACTAAATCCCTTGGCAACTTGACAAACTTGGCAACTTTGTACAAACTTCTGCACATCCTGTGAAATTTGAGGCCAAAAATAATGTTCTCTAAGAATGGAAATGGTCTTATCTCAACCAAAATGTCTTGCCATCCCTTCGCTATGTTTCTCCTTATTCAGATTTTCCCTCATGGAACTCCTTGGAATGCACAATTGACTACCCTTGAACAACATGCCATCTTGAATCAAATAGTCTAACCACTTGGTTCTATCTACAACAATAGGTTCTTTACAAGCTTTCCATGCTTCAGAAAAATTAGGATCATGAGGGTACAAATTCTTGAGTTCATCAAACCCAACTACTTCAACCTGCATTACTGTAAGCAACGATTGTCTCCTACTTAGTGCATCTGCAACCCTGTTGGATTTTCCACTTCTATGCTTCAACACAAATGTATAGCTCTGCAAGAACTCTACCCACTTCATATGCCTTTGATTCAATTTACCTTGGTTATTTAGGTACTATAATGCCTGATGATCAATATACAAAACAAATTCCTTTGGCAACAAATAATGCCTCCATTTCTTTAAGGCCTGAACTATTGCATAGAACTCTTGATCATAAACAAAATACTTCTTCTTTGCATCATTCAATTTTTCACTAAAATATGCAATAGGCTTACCTTCTTGGCTTAATACAGCCCCAATAGCACTGCCACTAGCATCACAATCCACCTGGAACACCTTTCTAAAATCTAGAAGTGCCAACACAGGTTGTTCTATTACCTTCTTCTTCAGCAATTCAAAACTTCTCACAGTTGTTGCAGTCCATTTGAAATCTTTTCTATCCCCTCTTATTGTGTCAGTTAGGGGTGCACATATGCCACTAAAATTCTTTATGAACTTCCTATAAAAACTAACCAAACTATGAAATGATCTTACCTCAGTAGCAGAATGCTCTAAATTACAATTACATTCATCTGGCCAATTTACACCTCCTAGTTCACCAACATGATGGCTCAATTAAATACTCCTATTTTTTTGGCATTTACAGGTATTCCAAAGTGTTCAAATACTCTATCCTAGAACACTGATAGTGGAACTGTGAGAGTTGGAACCTTTATTTGACCCAAATGGGTATCTGGAAATGAAAACATATGAAACAGAAACTAAGTCTAAGTACATTTTTTTGGGTGACACAGGATTGCCCTTATACCTCTGGATGCTCCTGCATCACTAATAGATAATGTACCAGAAGGAGTTGTACATTCTTCATCAAGGTATTTCAATCCTAAATCACCAATGGAAGCTAGATGAAGTCTCACGAGACCCTTCCATGCTAAAAAGTTTTCTTTATTAAGCCTTGGAATCTCTCTTGTAATACATCCTAATCTTTAGCTTAGGTCCTTGAAACCTTTCTTGCAAGCACCAAAATATCTAATACTAATTGTTGGAAATATAGATGAAGTAATTGAGGGGGAGGGGGGGGGGGGGGGGTGGTGAATCAATTACCACAAAAAAAAAATCCATAGATCCCTTAGATGTTTGATAAAACTATTTGTTGCTATCACTTGGTAAATATACCTAAAATGTTGTAACTCAATAAATGCAATGTATGTTAACTTTAACAGATCTTAAATATTCATAGTGATAATCATGCAAACATAAAAGAAATAATATGAACGCATGAGACACCAGATTTAACATGGAAATCCAATATGGGAAAAACTACCAAGTAACTAGCTACTAATTTTCACTCTTATGAAGTGAGTCTTGTTAGGAGCCAACCTGGTTAAACGTTACAAAACACACTATTAGGTGTGACCTTGTTAAAGGATTTAATCACCCTATTAGGAGTGGCCTTGAAAGAGGTCTTTAAAATAATTCAACGAAACTGACACCTTGTTGGAGGATTTACACCTAGTTGTTAAACCAACTTTGCTAAGAGATTTTGGAATCATTGCTACAATGGTAAGAAAGTAAAAAATAAAATGACCTGAATGAGATGCAACTAAATTTTTGATACAGATCTTTGTTCTTCTTCACACTAGATCCTTCCTAATAAAATATAACTTTGTTGCTCCTCAATAATATTTGACCATCCTTCAAATTTTCTCACACTTTCCTTCTCAAACAATCAATACACTTGCATACTCACTCATACTTTAGAAACTCAACTTGACTTTACATGTATACCATTTAGATTATCAAGTCAGCTCAATTACAACATACAATCATCAATAATCATTACCTTAGTCAGCTAGAATTAATACTTGAAATAATTAAACTTTAATTTCTCAAATCAACAAAATCCATAATTGGCCGACCCTACTTGGTAAACACTGATCTTGAAATGATTTCTAGTATTAACCAATAGATGCTTGGTTAACACTATGAACTTGAAAAATCCTTTGGAAACTGAGTGAACTTGGTAAACACTAACTTTTGACTAACTTTCCTTCATTAACCATGAGAGCTCGATAGACACTATCTTTGCAGAGTAATTTCTAGGAATGCTCGGTAGACACAAAAAATCACTTTGCTGACCAACTGAGCTTGGTCAGCATTGTCTACCAACTGATATGAAATTTTTGTAACATCAAAGAAAAAACACAATTATAAAATTGTATCCAACATGGTTTGAATTCCAAGGGCCCATTGGATCTAAGGGAACTTCCTATTGATTTTAAAATTTGTGCACAAGGCCAAGAATTAGCAGAGCTGATCACTAAAGTACAACAAGTAAAGGATACATTACAAAAATCTGATTTGAAGTATAAAGAAAATTCTGATAAGAAGAGGAAAGAGGTAATTTTAAGCTTGGGGACAAAGTTTGGGCATTCTTAAGGAATGAAAGACTACCTAAGGATAAGTATTCCAAGTTGCAAATGAAAAAGGTAGGACCTTGTAGCATATTGAATAAAATTAGCGATGATGCATATTAGATATCCCTTCCTCCAACTTTTCAAATCTCTCCAATTTTCAACATTGTAGACCTTACACCATACAAGGTTATAGCAGATTTAAACAATGAGCAAGAAGATGCGGACTATGTCACAAACCTTTCACAAAGAAAACTGGTGGAGATTGAAGCCATTCTAGATTCCAAGGTATTCAAGAAAAATAAATCAAGGAAGTACATGCAGTACTTATTCAAGTAGAAGGGCCTCCCAAATATTGATGCTATAGGGCTTATTGAGGAGCAAATACAACAACATGGCACTTCACTAGAACATCTAGTCTCAAGTAGGAACTTGAGTTTTAATCATCCAAGGGAGTATGGTGCAGGAGAACCCATTCCACTATCATAAAAAAATTAGTGAGTTTGCACTAAGGTCATTAAGACCTCTAACCATGCTTAAGAATATTAGATTGGTCATTGGATGACATTGTAAGACCATAGTTCCAAGATTGGCAATTTATAAGCCCTTGGCAAGCTATTGGTCATAAATGATCCCATGTCTTAGAAATATCTATTTTCATGGTTATTTCTCATATTTTTCATGTTTAGATCCATTAAGGATCTTAAAATTAGGCCTAGGACAAAATTTGGTTGATAAATATGCATTATTGCAAAAATGTCAAAAGTGCTCAAAAGTTGATATGCAACTTTCAACAACTTTTCAAAAACTTGTAAAACCTTCCTCTAAATAGATTTTTGGTTTAAAACAACCATATAAAAATTGGAGAACCCAATAAATAGCCCTCATAGGTGGGTGATACGGAGATGTACTTGTTTTGGCAAAGAAAGTAAAAAACAAACTATTTTTCCTACAATTTTGTGAGTTTTAGGGTGCTATACAGACCTGTATGGATGAATGAAATGTGTTAATTACTCTTAAAGGTAGAGGGTTGAATCAGATTTCATCTACAAGTGGTCTCATTCTTTTATCCTTTATAGTTTGCAAATTATTCACGTTTTGCTGAAAGGTGTCTAGAAATCAAAATTTAACAAAGTTTCACCTAGGGCCTTGTTGTTTTGGCACTTTCCACCATGGGATTTTGATGCCCCTTGGTGTAATCAAATATTTGTAAATGTAATTTTATATTTTTCAGGTTTCAAATGTGGAGAAGTAGTGGTTTGGGTTTGCCACCATACCCTAGGTGTATGGCACCATACATACACCATACAACAATTTGCAACAGTCATCATAACTCAAGTTTTGGAGCAATCCAAAGCTTGAATCTTTGGAATTAGGCATGGTTGCATGATACAACATGTTCCAACAGCCACTTGGTGGTTTTGCACTTGGTGGTTTTAATATCAATATAAACTTGGTCTTCATGTGGAATTATTCCTTGTTATTCTAGTTTTTAGTTTGAAGGGCTACTAGTCAAGGTACGACAATATGCTGAATTGTCATGTTTGGGCTATTTGGAACCAAAAGAATCATTGAATTTTCTATCATTAGACCTAAATAGGTTAAAAAAATGTTCATAGTTCAATCCATGGTCTTTGCATTCATTTTATTTAAGCTGGGTGTTTGTCCTCTTATAGGAATTTTAAGGAATCCTTGTGTTTTGGTGCTTTTGGACTTAGGAAAACCTAGTGATTAGGTTCCCTACCTTGTCTGGGTTATGATAACCTATTATATGTGTCATGTCCCCTTTTCAAATAATTAAAAAATAATAATCTTTGCTAAGGCAGGCAGGCCCAAAAAGGTGAAGTTTTCGCAAAAGAGGCTAATCTTTGGAAACCAATGGACTAATAAATGAAAATTATTATTAAAATATTTTTTATTAACCCCTCTTGGACATGAGTTAGGGTTATGCCCTCTTTTAAGGGATTTGGAGGCATTTTGGGCTCATTCCATAACTTGATTTTTGCTCATTGCTTTGTTGTTCTTCAGAGGCTGCCAAACCTATGGACAAGGAGACCTAAGGATAGGAGTTTGCAGGTTTCTAGGAAGGCTAAGGATGGGATTTTAAAGAATTTCCATGTGCAAGCTCATGCAGAGTTTTCCCTTGTGCTAAACAGTGCAAATTTGTGGGTTTTCGGGTGTGTTTTTTGTAAGAGTTTGGTGTTTTCGGTTGAGTATTTTATATCAGTTTGGGTTGCTACTTTATTTTAGACATTGAGATGTTAAAATAGAGCTGAATATAGGTATTTGGTTGTGGTTATACTTCTATGATATATTATTAGTGTTTTTGTGGTGTTTTCGGGCTATTTTGTGTTATTTTCAAGAGCCCGATGAGCATTGTTTTTGTACTCCGTTTGGGAGCTGTTGTGTAAATGCTATACAGATCTAGAAATGTGATTTTGTAGGTTGTTATGCTGGTAATTTTTTTTTTAAAACACCCACTTTCAGATTTATTAATAATATGTGAAGCTGTGAAGTTTTTTGGTACTATTTCGGGCATAACCGATTTGGGTTTTATTGAGAAATTGGTGTATCTTTGAAATATTGGTTGTTTGAATTTAAAAACCTGATTAGAGGCTTTAAATATCATATAAAATTAGAAAGGGGACATTTCAGTGGTATTAGATCTATGATCTTGCCAGCCTAAGGGTTCGTAGAAGTTTGCATGCAACTAAGTGAAAGAGAAAAGAGATATTTGCAGCGAGAAAAGAATAAAGAAATTTTGATCAAACTCCAATTGAAAGTAAAAGTACAAAATCCAAGGAAGGAAAAAGTATGGCTGACCTAGATGAGATGGCAAAGAAATTCTTCCAAGACATCCAAAATACTCAGAAGCAAACAGTGGATAGTTTGGCAGAAACGAGAGAGGCTTTGCAAATATTGACAGAAAAACTATAAGGAGTTGCATCTATTAATGAGAAAGGGAGCACTTCAAAGGAGTCAAGAAATCTGAAACCCACACCCTCTAAATCAAAAAAAACTATTTTCATACCTGTAGATGAGCCACCAATGCCAAATCCAACCCTTAATCCTGTGGAAGAGGTTACAGATAACTTGATTGCATTAAGAGCTACTTATAATGGCTTAGATGATGACTTTCACAGTTCGGTTCATTTTAGAGAATATGTGGATATGATGAAGACTTTGATGCCCAAGAAAGAGTATAGGAGGGAGCATGTCATAAGTGGAAGAGAGCTCAAAAATAAAATAAGAAAGTTTATAGCACCTAGTTTTGATGGAACAAATAAAATTTCAGCTAGAGCATGGCTAAAAAAATTACAGACCTTCTTCACACTTAACCCCATGAAGGAGAGTGATGTCGTTCAATTTGCAAGTCTACACTTGGAAGATGCAGCCTATGATTGGTGGTATCATGGAATGACTACTCAAGGTCATGATCAGGTAACTACATTTTATGATTTTAGTCAAAGAGTGATAGATAGATTTGACCTCAAGGATGATGAAGAGTATTTTAAAGAATTGTCAAAGTTGAAGCAAACCAAATTAGTTAATGAGTATATAGAAGAGTTTCAAAAAGTGGCTGTTATGGTACCTAATATGAGTGAAAAGAGGATTGTTTATCTTTTTCTTGATGGTTTTGAAGATTTTGTTAAGGGTTTGGTTAAGGCTTTCTCACCCTCAACCTTATAGGAAGCTATCAAAAGAAGCTTGCAACTTGAAACTTACGTGCCTATGAAACCAGTCACTAATCAAAAACCCCCAAATCTTTGGCAACATAAGGGGAATTTTCAGAAAAAGTCTTTTCCAAAACTACCACCAAAAGATGTGATAAATGTGACAAAAAAGAAGGTGGATGAACAGACTAGGAGTGAATTACGAAAGAAAAAGCTTTGTTTCACTTGTAGAGAACCATGGGTTCCAAGACACAGATGTTTGGGGAAAGGTCAAGTGCACTATATTGAAGTTGCTTTAGAATCTGATTCAGATGAGCATGAGGAATTTCATGACACTAAGGAGGAGGAAGAAGGAGAGAAAGAAAAAGAAAGTAGCAAGGATGGCACTTTAGCAACATTATCAGGAGTCCCAAGATACCATCCCTTTTGAATTCGAGGGGTACTAGCAGGGAAAAGGTTGATAGTTCTTCTTGATAGTGGGGCAACTCACAATTTTATTGATGAGGGATTTGTCATGAAAAGAGGGCTTAAAGAAAAAGATTTTGAGAGATTCAATGTTACTGTAGCTGATGGATTCACTATGCCTTGCACACGGGTGGTGAAACAACTCAAGATGACCTTAGGAGATTATGTGTTATGTTATGACTTCTATGTTGTTGGCATTGGGGAGATAGATCTTGTATTGGGTGTTCAATAGTTGCACTCTATTGGAGGCTATTACATGAACCATCAAACTATGCAGTTTAAATTTCATTCCAATGGGAAAGAAGTCTTATTGAGAGGCTTATCGAATGGAGCACCTAAGGTGGTCTCTGCAAAGAGAATGGAGAGGACTTTTCAAAGAGGACAAGTAGCATGGGAAACATGAGTCATAATCCGTCCAACAAGCTCTCCAAAGAATCAAAGTAATTTCCATTTTGAAATTCAAAATATTCTTGATAAGGATAGTATAGTTTTCAATGACTTGCCTCTAGGATTACCACTAGATAGAGGTTTTGAGCATGTTATAGAGTTAGAAAAAGGTGCCAAACCAGTTATAACAACCCCATACTGCCATCCAAGAGGTTATAAGGAAGAAATTGAAAAAACTATTAAGGAACTCCTAGACATGGGATACATAAGGCCTAGCTCTAGTCCATTTGCATCATTTGTGGTACTTGTCAAGAAAAAGGATGGTACAATGAGAATGTGTATAGACTACAGGGCTCTAAACAAGAAGACCATAAAAAATAGGTATCCCATACCACGCATAGATGAACTCATTGATGAGTTACATGGTATAGTATACTTCTCAAAAATTGACTTAAGATCAGGATAACATCAGATCTAAATGAGGAGTGAAGATGTGGCAAAGACTACTTTCAGATGTCACTATGGGCACTTTGAATTTCTTGTTATGCCTTTTGGCCTCACTAATGCACCTGCAACATTCCAATCTTGTATGAATAAGGTATTCAGCCAACATCTTCAAAAATTTGTTTTGGTATTTTTTGATGATATCTTGATTTACAGTAAAACATGGGAAGAGCATCTAGAGCACATAGACACTGTTTTGGGAATCTTAGAGCAGCAATCCTTCTATGCTAAGCTATCTAAATATGAGTTTGTTTTGACAAAGATCCTATATTTGGGAAAATTATAAGTTCTAAAGGAGTACAGGTTGATCAACAAAAAATCCACACAATTTTGGATTGGCCTCTACCCACTAATCTTACACAGTTGAGAGGTTTCTTCGTGTTGTGTAGCTACTATAGGAGATTTGCCAAGGGATTTTCTTAGCTTGCTACCCCATTGACTGATTTGATAAAGAAAGGAGCTTTTTTTTGGATAGAAGAGGCACAAAAAACATTTGATAAGCTTAAGGAGGTAATGAGTTCATGCCCTGTGCTTGCAATTCCAGATTTCTCTTTACCTTTTTTTATTGAATGTGATGCTTCTGACGAAGGTATAGGGGCTGTCCTAACTCAAAGGGGAAATTCAATAGCTTTGAAAGTAGAAAACTAAATCAATCAAAGAAAGGCTACTCCATCTATGATAAGGAAATGTTGGCAATCATGCATGCACTTCATAAGTTTAGACAATATTTGGTATGTGGGAGATTCATTGTAAAGATAGACCATAATAGCCTCAGGTTCTTCTTGAACCAAAGGGATTTGAATGATCATCAAAAAAAATGGGTAAGAAAATTGCAAGCTTATGATTTTGATATTGAATACATGAAAGGAAAGATTAATGTGGTTGTTGATGCTATCTCAAGAAAGCCCACTCTGTATTCCTTAACATCTATCTCTGTTGATTGGAAAGTTTCCATAATTTTAGAGTATGTTAAAGATCCCTTTGCCACCAAGATTTTGGATAAGTTAGTGGATGATAACAGGTACAAAGTTTTTGATGAATTGATTTATTACAAGAACATGATCTTCTTAGTGCCAGGATCAAAAACTAAGGAGAGAATATTGAGGGCCTTTCATGACACACCTTTGGCTGGTCATTAGGGATACTTCAAGACATATAGGAAAATTTGAGAGTGGTTTTCATGGAAGAATATGAAGGAGGATGTAATTAAACACATTAAGGAATGTATGGTATGCCAACAAAGCAAGAGTGAGCAAAATTTTCTTGCAGGGTTATTGTAGCCACTTCCTATTCCTCAACAAAAATGTGAAAGTATTTCTATGGACTTCATCACTGGGTTGCCCAAGGTTCAAGGTAAGGATTGCATATATGTGGTGGTAGATAGACTAATTAAGTATGCACATTTCTTTCCTATCACATCTAATTTCAAGGCATCACAAGTGGCTGAATTGTTCTTCAAGGAAATTTTTAGATTACATGGCTTGCCTAGAAACATTGTTAGTGACCGAGATAGTAGATTCCTCAACTCTTTTTGGAAGGAGCTCTTTCATTTGGCAGGAACTGAACTCACTCCCAGTACTAGCTATCACCCTCAAATAGATGGAAAAATAGAGATAGTTAATAAGTGGATAGAGGGATATTTGAGGAACTATGTTTCAAATCAACAACATGCTTGGGTGAAATGGTTGCACCTAGGGGAGTATTGTTACAATACATCTCATCACATGTCTATTGGTATGCCTCCTTTTCATGCTTTTTACGGTTATGATGCCCTTTCTTTTGTTGATCTAGTACTTTTAGATAGCAGAGTACCTGTAGCAAGTGATTTTATCAAGCAAAGCCAAGACACAATAAGCTCCCTCAAGGATAACCTACAACATGCACATAACCAACAGAAGTTGTATGCTGATAGGAAAAGGACCAAAAGATCTTTTGAGGTGGGAGATTTGGTATTTTTTAGATTGCAGCCATATAAGCAAAGCACCTTGAGGAGGAGTGGGGCAGAGAAACTCAAGCCAGAGTTCTATGGGCCTTATAAGATCACCAAGAGGGTAGGAGAGGTAGCTTATAAATTGGAGCTCCCACCCAACAAAAAAATACATAATGTTTTCCATGTATCTTGCCTGAAGAATTTTCTAGGCCAGAAAACCATAGTATCTATAGAATTACCACCTCTTGATGATGAAAGGAAATTAGTTTTGATACTAGATGAGATTTTGGATACAAGGGAGAAAATATTGAGAAATAGGAGCATCATAGAGCATTTGGTCAAATGGAAAGGATTACCACTGGAGGATGCAACTTGGGAAGGAGCACATAATCTTGAGCATTCCAACCTCCATTGCTTGAGGACAAGAAATATTTGGGAGGGGAGGACTTGTCATGTCCCTTTTTCAAATAATTAAAAAATAATAATCTTTGCTAAGGCAAGCAGGCCCAAAAAGGTCAAGTTTCAGAAAAAGGGGCTAATCTTTGGAAACCAATGGACTAATAACTTAAAATTATTATTAAAATATTTTTTATTAACCCCTCTTGGACATGAGTTAAGGTTATGCCCTCTTTTAAGGGATTTTGAGGCGTTTTGGGCTCATTCCATAACTTGATTTTTGCTCATCGCTTTGTTGTTCTTCAGAGGCTTCCAAACTTGTTGAGAAGGAGACCCAAGGACAGGAGTTTTTAGGTTTCTAGGAAGGCTAAGGATGGGAGTTTAAAGTGCAAGCTCATGCAGGGTTTTTCTTTGTGCTGAATAGTGCAAATTTGTGAGTTTTCGGGTGTGTTTTTTGTAAGAGTTTGGTGTTTTCGGTTGAGTATTTCATATCAGTTTGGGTTGCTGCTGTATTTTAGAAACTAATATGTTAAAATAGAGCTGAATATAGTTATTTTTTTGTGGTTATACTTCTGTGATATATTATTAGTGTTTTTGTGGTGTTTTCAGGCTATTTTGTGTTATTTTCAGGAGCCCGATGAGCATTGTTTTTGTACTTCATTTGGAAGCTGTTGTGTAAATGCTATACAGATCTAGAAATGTCATTTTTTAGGCCATTATTCTGGTAAAATTTTTGTAAAAATACACACTTTTATATTTATTAATAATATATGAAGCTGTGAAGTTTTTTGGCACTATTTCGGGCATACCAGATTTGGGTTTTATTGAGAAATTGGTGGATCTTTGAAATATTGGTTGTTTGAATTTTAAAAACCTAATTAGAGGCTTTAAATATCATATAAAATCAGAAAGTGGACATTTCAATATGCTCATTATTCATGCTTGTGATAAGTGTCTTAGCACTAAACCCTTTTTGTGGGAATTTGAAGGATTCTAACCAACCTTGTCAACTTGCCTAGTTGCCTAAAAACTTGTTGTTTGAGGCTTCCATTGTGCACTGTTACATCACATTTCTTGTCTATGACTCGACATTTTCAGTTAGTTGCTCGACACCCACTCTCTACCGCTTGAAAATTTTCATTTGCATTCCATCAATTATTCTCTGATGGGAACTTGCAACTTGACTTTTTTGTTCTCTTTGAGTGTGGGAGCATCATCATCCATATAGATGAATGTACTATAGTCTTCAGGTTATTCATTACATGAAGTGCTACCTCTTTGTGCAAACTCATCAACTCTCACACTTGCACTTTCCACAAGATTGTTAGTGTTATAATTTAAACAATTATAACATTTTCTTTTAGTGGAATAACCTAAGAATATGCCTTCATCACTTTTTGCATCAAGTTTTCCATTCCTATTATCTTTCAGTATATAACATCTTCTATGAAAGATTTTGAAATATTTAATATTAGAAGCATAACAATACCATACTTCAAAAGGTGTAGCATTTGTACCTTTCTTGATTTGTACTCTATTTAGTGTATAGACAACAATAATAATGACTTCTCTATAATATTTTTGTGATACATTCTTCTCCATCATTAATGTTCTAGCATAGTCTATTAGAATTCTTTAGAATAACTGAGAGGGGGGGGGGGGGGGGTGTGTGAATCAGTTATCCAAGGTCCAAATGCCCTAATAATAATTTTTCTCAAATTATAGTGAACCCATAAACTTTTCATCCATCCTAGCAAATTAGAGTAAATCAATATGCAGGGATAAAACATGCAAGATCAACACATGACACAGTAATTTATGTGGAAATCCAATTTGAGAAAAATCACCAATAACATGCTACTTGATTCTCACTCTTCTAAAGTAATGCCCTATTAAAAGCCTGCCCTGTTAAAGGTTTACAACATAGTGTTAAATGTGACCTTGTTAGAGGATTTCACCATACTATTAGGAATGGGCCTGATCAAAGGACTTTAGAACATTCACTTGGAATGTCACCCTATTAAAGGATTTACAACATGTCTATTAAACCAACCTAAGTCCATAGGATTTAAACTATCTGTTACAATTGCTAGAAAGTAATAGTAATGGCTTGTTGATCTGATATAACTTACAACATACTTTGCAGATTTTAGATCACACTTCAGTTTAGTACTTTTGCTTGGTTTTGATCACTTCAGCTCTAACAGCTTGTCATCTCAAGCTTTACCTCCTTGAGTCTTCTTTACTCATCATACCAATGCAACCATATATGTGGTCATATTTTGAAGCAGAGTAAATGCACTTTCTTACTCCTTAGCACCACCTTGAGCACTTTATGCTTTCATGCTTGACCTCTCCTCTTTTTTCTTCGTAACCTTGTTACTCCTTAAATAGAAATTTGGATTGCCTTTGCCGCTCAATTCTCCCTCTCCAACTTTAGGGTTTCAAATGTATTAGGTAAGATACAATGTATCTACCCCATATCTTGCTCTTATCTAGAAACTTCATCTAGAGTCTAGTTGTATTCTCCAAAAATGTTCTACATGGTGTTCTGTGCCACCAGCTCATCACTCTTATCTTCTATTTAATTCACAGAATTCTAGATAACAACCTTGTTGGCTTAAATTTGATGAATCTTTGATCTTTGAAATAATGTAGCAACTCGGCACTATTGGTTTACTGATGCTCAACAACTCTGTGTTACTTGGCACTTGTATCTGCTCTGCACTTGTATCTACTTAGCACTTGTATCTGCTCGGCACTTGTATCTGCTCGGCACTTGTATCTACTCAGCACTTGTATCTGCTCGACACTTGTATCTGCTCGACACTTGTATCTGCTTAGCACTTGTTTTTGCTTGGTACTTGTATCTTGACTCAGCACTTGTATCTGCTCGACTTAGTTAGACTTTACAAATGACTTAGCTAAAACCTTACATCTTTGATATGTTTCAGTGTGCCCATTCTCTATGTCTTAGAGTATGTCATCAATACACTTTTTCATCAATGGCTTAGCTGATCCTTATACTTCATTACAACATCATAACTTCAACCTTTCTCTAGGTGTACTAGTTACATCTTATTGATTGCCTCCTCCTTGTCAATCAAACAATTGATAGTATTTAGATCACTAAAATAATTTTCATTCCTACAAGTAGCAAGTTTGACATCAATGCCAAAACAATGATTGAGAACATTCTTTACCAGCTCCATTACTTTTTATATATGATCTCTTCATTCATTTCCAATAATCTCCCTCATGATCTTTTCAATCATTTCCAACATAGTCCATTATTAATTTGTTTCTCCTTTTAGCTATTCCATTTTGAGGAGGGTTCCTCAGTGATGACATCTATCTTTTGATTCCTTTGTCATTATAAAATGCATTGAACTCATGTGAAATAAATTCACCACCTTTGTTAGATCTCAAACACTTTGGACTCTTCCCTATTTCTTTTTCAACTTTGACTAAACACCACTTGAATAATTGAAAAGCTTCAAATTTTTCTTTAAGAAAAATCATAGTTATCATCCTAGAGTAGCAATCAACAAATATAATGAAATACTTATCTCCATAGTAGCTTTGAACATCAATGGGTCCACATAAGTTAGTATGAACCAATTCCAAAATATCACTAGCAATATATGTTTTACTCTTTAAAACTAGACTTTGTCATCTTTCTCAATTGACATTGTTTACACATAGCATTGTCAAGCTTCTTTAGTTTAGGAAACCCTCTTACTTTTTTCATCTTACTGATATTCACTCAATTGTCAAAATTCACATGACATAGTTTTGTGTCATAACCAAACATCTTCTTGATGTGAAAAAAAACATGTCTCACGTGATAGGTCTAGATAAAATACATTACCTCTTGTCTTCTTAAAAGTTCCAATTAGCTTACCATCACCATCATGTATCTTGACCTTTGTATTGTGAAATTCAACTCTGTAACCTGATTTGTTCACCTATGAAACACTCAACAAATTATAATTAATTTCTTCAACCTAGTAAACATTGTTACATGTTATCTTGTCAGTCAGCTTAATGGTACCTTTACCTTTTATAATATATGGGATATCATTACCAAATTTAACACATCCACCATTGTATGGACCAATATCTTTAAATTTATCTTTATCACTAGTCATATGATTGGAACATCCACTATCAATTTTGTTCACATAAGAAATTAATATAGTTTTGTCATCTTCATTAGAGTCTTCATTCATAGCAACATAGACAACTTCATCATCATTACTCTCAGATTCATTATTAGTTCTTTTTTTCAAAAATTTAACAAGATTTCTTACCTTTGTCATCCTTTCTTCTCTTGTAGTCTTTGTCATCTCTTCTTCCTTTGTAATTTCTTTCATTCCTTTTCATCCTTATCTTCTCTATTAGGACATCTAGTAGCAATATGACCAAATTTATTGCATGAAAAAAAAATGATACATAATTTACCTTTGTATTTACCTCTTCCTATTCCAAATCTTTTTACAATGAGAGATTCAAGTTCATCAATCTCATCATCAGAACTATCACTTTCAATCTTCACATGTTTTCCTTTCTTCTTTCTAAGAACTAGTTTTGACTTGAAAGAAGACTCAAAAGTTGTAGGTGTGTAGTTATCAAAGTTAGACATCTCAAAAGTAGTAATGTAGACTTCATACAAGCGATCAAAAATCAGGGTCAAGTCAGTGTTAATATGGGTAGTTAGGGAGAAATAAAAAAAGATTGCAGCCACTTCAATTAATTATCTTAGTGCTTAGATTTCTCAACCCTTTTGACAGTCTTGCATAGAGGCTTTGACATACCAACATTAGAAATCCGTGCATTTTGGGGGTCAAATATTTATTCTAGTATTTGTTTGTTCCTTTTAGGAGGGAATAATAGGCTATAAGTTCTAAGAGGAGAACAAGTTGATTTTTCATATTATTGTTGTATAGTCATTTCCCTTGTGCTACTTCTCCTATCATGTTTATTCATTTTCATTGACAAATAATACCAATAAAGCTAGATGTATGTATTAGTTTTTAATTACTTCTATTGGTTTAGATTAACTCACTCAGAAATATGACACGCATCTTGCAGCCCAGTATCCTTCATTGAATGGTGCTCACTGAGCTCCAAAATGTATCAATTTTTTTTTCAAAAATAGTTAATTTTTTTTCTCAATTCTTTTGTTGTTTTTTACCACAAAATATGCAGATCATGAAGAAAAATGCTAAAAATTTCAGCAAAATCCGTTATATTTTAGAATTTTTGTTAATAGTGCATTTTCTCTTGAGCTTACCCTTTTGCATTGAAAAGTGTATAAAGACTTGCCTACATAGAACTTGGCATTAAAAAATCACATAAGATTGATTTCAATAGCTATTCAACAAAATTTAGAGAATAAAAAAATTCATATATTCTTAATGAATATATAAGGCTATCCAAAATTTTCAGTACAAGTCTTGAAGGCAATGGGTATGAATTTTGAGATGAATTTTCTTTTATCAAATTTGGGGACAATTAAGAGATGGAAAGGGAAGAGACTATATGACAATATGACATTAAAATATGTAGAAAAAATTAAAATATTTATATGAAAATATGTAGTAAAACATATACTAACATATTATAGAATCTTTAAAATAAGAGCTCACTAAATCTTGAATTATCGTAGAGGAGTGAAAGAAGTTGTGAGGTATGTATTGAAGAAAGTTATCCTTAATTTAACATCTCAGCTATGATTGACATTTGAAGTCTGTTACCCAAACAATAAAAAATGGTATTTTATTTCACTCTCAAGGTGTGTGTGTGTGTGTGTGTGTGTGTGTGTGTGTGTGTGTGTGTGTGTGTGTGTGTGTGTGTGTGTGTGTGTGTGTGTGTGTGTGTGTGTGTGTGTGTGTGTGTGTGTGTGCGTGCGTGTGTGTGTGCACGCGTGAATGTTCACGCATGCTCATTGCTCAAAAAGAAAATTTAAACTACTAACCTTTTCCCCACCTAACTTGCAAGCTTTCTCTAAAATTGCTATGACATTAGAACCTCCATTTGATTATTTGTATCAATATCCATAATTAAAGGTTAAAATAGGTGAGCTACCCCAACACTATCTTTTCAATTTCCACCAATCCCTACAAATCCTAAATTACCTCATGGAGAAGCATTAGTATTAAACTTATTAAATCACAAAGAAAGAAGATACCAATTTTTTTTGGCTATTTTTGCCTTATCAATAGAAAATTTAACTATGTAAGATTTATTTTAATCAATGTTTAGATTAAATCCTATAATCCATTGTCAAAATTAGAAGTTAAGATCTATCAAAAAAATTGTCCAAACTTCATATTCTATCATACTCTTGATCTAAAATAAGTTTTAGATTAAATTTCATCGTGATTTGGATTGAACTCTATAACCCTTCATTCTCTTGTTCCATCTATATTTAGGTCAACCTCCATAATCAATGCATTACTCAAAAAATTTAACCAATAAGTTTTTTTCATCAATATTTTGGATCAAATTTTATGATCTATACTTGTAATTAAAGACATGATTAATGAAAGTTTAAGTTCAAATTCCACAATCTATCATTCTCTTGATTTACCAACATTTCAGAACAACTTCCACAATTCAAATTAAACTCTGTGAACCATCATTCTTTGTTTCTTCTATATTTAGATCAACTCCCATAGTCTATACCTTAAATAAAATGTAATTATCAATGTTTTGAATCAAATTCTATAATCCATATTCAAGATTAGAAGTCAAGAACTATCAATAATTCAACTGAAATTCCATGATTCAGATTAAATTCTACAAACCATCATTCTCTTGGTCCATCTATATTTAGAACAATGTAGGTTTTTTTTATCAATGCTCTAGATTAATTATATGGTCTATAATGAAAATCAGAAGTCAAGATCTATCAAAGTTCAATTCAAATTCCATAATCAATAACTCAATTGCTTTATTAATGTTTAGATTAAATTTCATGATCTAGATTAGACTATGCAAATCATCATTGTCTTGTTCCATCTATATTTGTAGATCAACCTCCATAATCTATTATTTTATTGACTTCTATTTTTTGATGTTGGATCCTAAAATTTGATTCTAAAAATAACTTATACAATTGAATCCTATAGACATTTAATGTCAAATTCAAACATTGTAAAGTATTTGTCTACAATACTAATATTATTTTGCTAAGAGTGTTGGTCAAAATTGATGTCATCCATAAGGAAGCTCCAAGAAACTTGAATATTTTTACAAGTAATTTTATTTTTTTAAGAGTGTTGGTTAAAATTGATGTCATCCATAAAGAAGCTCCAACATACTTGAACATTTTGTATAGTTCTAGATCTTATTCTACTTGTTTAGAGAAGTGTCACAACTAGCTAACAATGAAATAAAATAAAATTGACCTTTCAAACTTACACTTAGTCTTTGGTCTACTAGTAAATTTGAATGGTTCTTAATAAATCTAGTCATAAATCAAGTTTCATTGATTGCAACATTTCAACACCATAAGAGATGAGGTCTAAGATAACATAAAAGATGAATCCTAAATTAAATTTGATGAATGAATTTGTTATAATAAAATCCTTAATAAAAATAAAATTGCAACCTCAACATATCACATGGGGTTTCAATTGTGTAACATTTTGTTGTGTAGTTTTACACAGTCACCCCACTGAATGGAGGACCCCCTTTATTCATTTGGCTATGAGAAGCAAGCCCTTTTGTCTTTATATATTTCCCTCTGCTAAGGATTAAATTCCCGACACTCCTAAATTTCCAACAAATCCTTTGACTCCATGAAATTCCAAATACCCCACCTTAAAGCCTTGAGAGATTCATTGTACATAGATAGTGAGAATCAAAGAGCATAGTGAATATGGTTAGATTTGGGAAGGGTCTTGTAAATTAAAGGATTTTTTAACATTTGAGGAAGAATTCTCTTACACCATTGGTTTCCTCTCTAAACAAAGGATTTTATCCTCTCTATTATATATGTCATGCCCAAACTATGAGGGAAAAAACAAACACACTTTTTTTTTATAAAGATAATTAAAATGCACTAAGATGATAAGGTTATGCTCACAGTTTAGGTAAAGGTTTTCTATATTGTTAAATTAATACTCTCATAATAAAGTTGATATTGATCATAATTTACGTTCTTACATTAACTTATAACAATATGAAATCATTATTTAAATGATAATGTAAATGTATTCGAGTTTAGATTAATTGAAAGTATCTAATCAAAATCAACTATAAATCTCTTAGACAATTATTGATTTTCAATCTAACCGGTAATGAAAAGTCACTTAAAGAAAAACACAATTAACTAAAATTAAAACTGAATATAAATATCTAAAAAATTTATTAACTCTAAACCATTTTGACTAACTTAACATAAAAATTAACTATCTAATCAAATAAAATCTACATTCAAAATTTATTTTATATAGTCAATTAACCTTTATAATTAAAACTAATTAATACTCAAAATTTAAACTAACTATCCTTAAAAACAAACTATATATATATATATATATATATATACAAAAACTAAATTAAAAAAATAACTAAACTTAAAATGCACGAATTAATAATTATAATAATAAACTAGAACTAAATACTAACTAATCTAAAATTAACTTTCTAACATTTATTAAATAACTAAATTAATTAAATACTAAACTAGCTAATCTAATACCTACTAACTAAAAACTTTTATTAAATTAAAACTTACATTACAAAAATTCAACATAAATATACAAACTAACTTTACAATAATTTTTAAATAACAAAACATTCTAAACTAAATACTAAAAAAAACTTATAAATTAATACTATTTACAAAAACAAAACAACATAAACTAACATACATAAATCTATGACACCTACAATAGTCTAACTCCTAACACCTACCCTATACTAACCCCCCCTAAAACACCTACACTTACCCTTGCCCCACCCTACTCTTCCCTAGGCCTACCTACACCTTGGGCAAATGCTTCCCAAGGTCAAGTGCTTGCCAAGTGCTGGCCATGGTTAAGCACTCTGCTCAAGGCCAAGGCAAGTGTAGACCATAAAAAAAAAGACTCAAATCAAATTTAAACCTATTAAAAAGTCTGCAACCAAAGTGAATGTGACCGGGTGACACCATCTCTATGATGACTACTGATTTGTTAAAAAAAAAAAAACTTTACTTTTTCTCCCATTTGCATATTGCGCCCAAAATGACAGGACAAGGGGGTGACATCATCACCTTAAAATCATAGCAAATGAGGAAAGGGTCAAGTCTTAAGATATAAGTCATATTAATTGGAAAAAGATTTCTAGGTGGGGAGATGAGGATATTTAGGATATTTAGCTTAGTTTAAAATTTCTTTTTTTTTTCTTTTGTTTATTTAATTACCATTTTTAATTCTAATACAATATTCAATAAAGCAAAGAGGAAAATAAGAGAATCTTTTAGATTCTCTGTTACCAAAAAGGTAACAATTCTTTTCCAATACAAAAGACAGAGAGTTTACTCTCTTGAAACATACTTTTTTTTTATAAAAAAATTTCTAAGTATAGGTTTCAAAGCCATGTAATTTTTTTCCAAGGTATATATATATTTTTGAATAGATTTAAACATTGATACAATAGTTTGAGGCACATTAACACCATAATCATTTGTTCTCTTATATAACTTGAGTTGAAATAATTCGACCTTTGTCATTATTTTCTTTTTAATGAAATTCTGTAAAGACTTACTACAACCTTAACATAAGAATATGAATTATCCGTTTTATTCAATGATGCAATAATTTGTTTGATTCTAATAATCATGAAAATTGAATCTACATGCATGGTCGTAATTTTCGTTTTCAACATAAAAGAAAACTTGAAATTTTGCCAAATTGAACAAACATCATTTCCATCCTATTTTTGATGTGCATCCATCTAATTTAAAATTATGATTTAATCACATGATAAACAATTATACTCAATTACCAATTTTATTGGTAAACCTGATTCAAAGGCTCGGCTAGGAAAGAACCAGGAAGAAAACTCAGCTTCGTTGCCATTACAACAAAGTTTTGAGATACAAATAACATAGAATTTCAATCCTGAATTACAACACTTATTTTAAATTTCCTTCATGACCCTCATCAAGGGTTCCATATCAATTTTTGCAACACATTTCTAAGAACCATGAAGGGAAAAAAATCTGATCAGGTGACAACCAAGCATAACCAAGAGACAATCAAACGTGCATATTCATACATGGTTTACACAATAGGATTCACAATGAATCAAAACTAGGGAAAGGTGGATTTTTTCCAATAGAAGATGTCAGACACAACACCAAACCAGGTGCCCAATCGAGGCTATAAACTAAGAACTTTTGTTCTTCCATTTTAACATACCAAACTCATATGAAGTTTGTGCTGATAGGTAGGGGCCCATAACACCCTACCCTCTCTCTCTTTTCTCATCCTGAGAAGAGACTCTACACTATTGGAGTCCAAATAAAATGACCTTTCCCAAAATTGGCCACTTCTACCCTCTCTAAGGGTGAGTAATGCCAAAACACCCATACAAGAAAATCTCAAAATTCAAACATAAACATGAAAGGATATTAATCAAAAAACATGGTTTCCAAAATATCCCAACATACCCACAAACATACAAACATTCACACAACAACAAGGTAGCATAAGCATGAAACAAGAATGAAATCTAAACAAGGGAGATGAGAATTCCTACCTGCACAAAGAGTTAATGGAAAATGGACAAGTTTGAGTAGAGTTTCCCCTTCCTTGCTTCAATCTTCCAAGACTCCTCTCTAAATGTAGAGATTGGGTAACAACCTCAACTACTCCAAGAAGGGCCTCTAAATAAGCCTCAAAATCAACCACCAAAAGGATCAATAACTTCTTCGACCCACCTAAAAATCTAGAAGCTCCTAAGTCAACCCATACTATGGTTAAACACTAAGTGGAGGTGAGGTGAGACAACTCATGGTAGCCATAGTCAATTTTCGCACAAAGGCAAAAAGAGACTTTTTGAGTGATCTCAAAAGTTAATAAAAGGGGCTTAGGGGTTGGAAAAGACCCCCAACCCATACCCATACCCCTTGGGTATAATTATTTCATGTTCTAAAGCCTTAGGAATAGGTTTAGAGCTAAACAAAAGTTAGGAAAATAATTAGGACCAACTAACA
This sequence comes from Cupressus sempervirens, assembly GCA_028749045.1. Lineage (NCBI taxonomy): Eukaryota > Viridiplantae > Streptophyta > Pinopsida > Cupressales > Cupressaceae > Cupressus > Cupressus sempervirens. The sequence goes on along the minus strand of CM053787.1, from coordinate 926,153,204 downwards.
ACTCTAAAATGCAGATTAAGCACTAATCCAGATTAGGGTGACTAAACTCGATTAAGAACCAAATTAGCAAACTGACACTAGCTAAATTTGACTTAGATCCAAAGGTTACACAGCTAACCCCAGCTAGCATGCTGAAGAACATAAACAATTTATGAGTGTCAAGCGACACTAAAAGAACACAGTTACGAACATTAACATCTACTGATCGCAGAAAGATACATACATACATCTCACAATACAATACTAGAATTATGAACAACAAGGTTTCCAAAATTAGTACATAGAGATCAGTTCTATTCCTCCATCATTTTCCTCGGCTAAAATATCTGCACACTCATTGCACACATCAGTAGTCCCAAAAATCACATGTACATATATGCGTATCAAAAATTCACATAAACTGAAACATACATCAATCAGGGTTTCTTGCATCCTACTTATATCCTTAATCATAAAGATTCCAAAATCAATGTGTTAATCCTACATTTTACTTAACTCATCCACATACATATACATAAAGCATTAAATGACGAACATCAAATATCTGAAAATAACAACACACAACATGAAATAATATGATATGTTCAAGTATCTGATAATGTCTTGACATCTCAAGTCGTGAGTATCAAAATGATAAAATAAAAACTACAGCTACGAAGGGTTAGGGTGAGGCCTCACATCATCCCCCACTAGGCATGAACTTCCTCTTGGAGTTCATCAAAAGATAAGGGTATTGAGATCGCATCTGTGCTGCATCCTCCCAAGAAATTGTGACCTCATCGTAACATTCCCACTAGACCCTAACTTGTCCAGCTCTCAACCTCAAGGAGCTAGGGTCTGTCAGGAAATAATATGGATAGGCTCTAGCACTATCTAGCTGACCAACTCCACCTATAGCTTCAATAACTGTAGCCTAATGCTCAATCTGGCGATTGTCAACTATTGTGAAAAGTCTGTGGGACCTACCCATGTCTCCAACTATCGGCTCTAAAAAAGCCCCTCTCTGACTGTTGGATGATTGTCCATGTGGACACTCTCTAGCTATATGACCCATGCCACTACAAGCATAGCATGACCCTCGAGTATAAGATCATGTATCCTGTGATCCTGACTACTGTGGGCCTCCTGACCTACTAGACCCACTGTATCCACCCCTGGAAGACTGCTGAGTCTACACTGACTATGACTGTGGGGTATGTACTTTCTGATCCTTCTATGAATGCCATTGCTTGGGCTTGGAGCCCTGGTAACCCTATGAGAGTTCCTACTGCTGCTAAGAATGTTGGCCCTTAGAGGACCCTGGTGTATAGTTCTGATTCCCTTTCCAAGGGGGTTTCTGTCAGGTAGAGTTTCAGTTCTGAGACCGATCCCGTGATTCCTGTCTACCTCAAGTATCCTTTGCCACTGGTGTTATCTCCACTACCTGTCTGAAGGTGGTAGGGAAGGTCATCCGAACTAGACCCTGAAGCGAGATATTCAAACCCATGATAAAATGATGTACCCATAGTTTCTCATCCTTCATGTATTCCACATAAGGAAGGAGCTCAAAAAACCTACTCTCATACTAAGCCACTGTAAGACCTCTCTGATAAAGAGAATGGAACTCCTCTATCTATTTCTATCAGAAATGCTCTAAAAAGTACCTCTCTCAAAATCTTTCTAGGAAAGACTCCCATGTGAGGGTATCCATCCTCACTCCACCTATGATCTCCTCCTGGTGCCACCAATTGGAGGCATCCCCTCTCAAATGATGAACTGCTAGGCATGCCTTTAGATTACTCCCATAAGAGCATAACCCAAAGCACCACTATAGGCTCTGCAACCATGCCTCTGCTACTGTCCCCTTAGTGGAACCCGTAAATAATGGTGGCCCAAGTCGAATCAATTCCTTGATACCATCTCCTATATGTCTAGGAGGTCTGACAAGTGGGGCTCCTCTCCGGTGTATTGACTCACCTTCATGCTCATCCTACCCCTCCAACTGTCTCGGTGGGGGACTCCTAGTCCTCTCTTTGCCTTTGGGCCCACCTCCTCTGGGCCCTTATGCTTCCTCTACTAGAATCTACTGAACTAGCTGAACTATAGGTACTACTCTTTGCTGAACTACACTCAAGCAAAAACCAAAATAATGCTCACAAGTCAAAAAAGGCATATCACCTTAAAGCATAATCATAAGAAAATATGTTTGAAATCCAACTCAAGAGTTATACAAGTTTTACCTTTTTCTATGTTTCAAGAATCGAGTCTAAAGTTTTCAAGCTGTTCAATTTTTAAAAGAGACATAACACTGTTTAAGTTTTGTTTTAGTTTAACTAGTTCAAATGTTTCAATTTTGTAATAGATACATATAATAGTTCAAGTTTTGTTTTCAGTTAATTAGTTAGCAAGTAGTGGCATTCCAATATACCCAGAGCTCCCAATGTAGAAACTCAAGCTCTGATATGAGATGTAATGCCTTGCTAGGGAACCCAAAATAAATTAACCTAAAGTTTCACTAAGTTTGCTAAACATTTTTTTAATGATAACAATAAAAAAAACAACAGATATAATATAGCAGAAGCATAAACTCACATACATAAAAACAATCATAAATAGATTACATCTCTTAAGAGTCCCATGATGTTGAATCACATTTAAGTTAAATTAAATACTAACTCCTATATATAAAAAATCCACCATCAAAGAATAACTACAAGTATGAATCCATTTAACAATATAAAGTTATATAAGATGTCACTTGGCAATAATTGAAATGCTTAATCATCCAATGTACAAGTCATAGGGTATGAAAAGATTAAAGAATATACATCATGAATATAATACATCATTTTAGGAGATCTCTAATAAAAAAAAACAATATAATAGAATACAATATCAGAAAGAATGGTACAACTACATAGATACATATAAACAACGATATCCAACATGGTCAGATCTAAATGGTATAAGAAAATGCACTACCACCCAACCTTATGGAACCTAAATGGCCATGCTAAGGAGATAAACTCAAGTCCCATACAAATATAAAAATACAAGTCATAACCAACATCTAGGTCAAGGAAACACTTGAAAGAAAACTATCTCAAAGGGCACTAAGGACACAAGTATCATCCAATCCCAGAGGAAACAAGACATGTAGGAAATATATTATGTAAGTAGGCAAGTGTCATCACATGAGAAAACTCTAAGGTTAACCTGATAGCCACTCTAGACTCTGGCCCCCTAGTGTCTCTATGTGATAGCAATATCCTTTCATACAAACAAGTCATACTAATGAAGCAAGGCCACATTCAAGCATCATCTCTACTCTCATCCTAGCCTATACTAGCACTCGAGGCATGGACAAGGAAAACACATACTCTTATTAATTCATTTTAAAACCCATTTAATGAAATGTTATCACTTATTAAAACAAATTATAATAGATTACCTGGGCAACCACTCTAGGCTTTGACCTCCATTGCAAGCCACTTCCCAACATACACATAGATTACCTACCCTAGGCTCATAAAAAGTATAACTAATAAAATCACAGTTTTCACCTCAGCCCTTTATAAGTGATTGGAAAGAACCTATAGATAAAACATAATAATCACCTTAGTCCTCTACAAGCAACTGGAAAGCGCCTACAAACCTATCACAATAATCACCTCAGTCCTATACAAGCAAATGGAAAGCATCAAAAAATAAAACACAATAATCACCTCAGTCCTATACAAGCAAGTGGAAAGCATCAAAAAATAACCGATCAAAGACTCAAAGGTTACACCAAAAAAGTCACACCATTCACCATAGTTCTACACAACAAACTAGAAAGTATTAACAAACAATGATCAAAACTCATCATAGACAATACATGACACATCACCATGGTCAGGTATAAAAGATCATGTACATAACACCATCATAGGAAAAAATCTCCAAGCCTTTGGTAAACACCCTAATTTGGTCAAAGTAACAAGTCAAACCCAAACCCAACACAAGATAAAACATACATCCCATCAAAAGTACTTTCATAAATCATTTGTTTTGAAAACATTCATGTTCGGTTTACAAATAGAATTCAAGTTTTCATTTTCTATAATTTTTCCAAATGATAAGGATTTCAAGAATTTCTATTTTCCTAATAAACTATGTTTCCATTTAATTAATAATAATCATCATCAAAAGAAACAAGGTGACCAAGTTAATTAAGACTTAATATAAATATGGTTATCATATTTTATAACCATCCAACAAAATAATTGAGACTCAACAGAAAGCATGACATACTTCTCAAATGCACCCACAATACAAGAACCGATCTTGACATAAAGATGGCTACAAAATTTTCACAATTTAACCATCAATGCACAAATAAAATAAACCTATAAAATTGATTTAAATTTCAAGAACAAAATCTCTTCTCATACATTACTGTCCCATACTAACAATATTTACTAACAAAATATAACATACATTATAAATAGTCTTATAAAGTCTCTTATTTAAACTCTTATAAATAATCACTTTATTTATAATATAAAATATTATTAAATTATAAATAAATCAGCCAATAAAAAAATTCAAATTAGATTATGTACATTGTTAAAAAAAAATGATATCCTTATTTTATTTTATTTTTAAATCTTAAACCAACTTTAAAGCAAATTACATTTTAAATTCAATAAACTAATAAATCAAATACTACAAAAAAAGTAAAACTAAAACCTATCTACACAAATTCCTAAATTATATGGGGTGGGCTCACATGCCCAAACCCCTTCTTCTAAACTTATAAAAAATAAAAATTGAAAAGGTATATGGAGAACTAAGACCTATGAGAAAGATGGGCACACAATTTTAAAAAATAAAAAAAATCAACAAGGCACTCTTGTAAAATCCAAAATTGGAGTTGGGCGACCCACCATAGGGTGAAGTCCATTCACCATTCCTAAAGGAGAGTATATGGGCAACAATTTTTTTTTTGAGCACTTTCCTTATAAAATAAATAATAAGAAGTACTTGCACGGTTCGAGTGCACATGAATTGTTTCTTTTTCGGGATAATAAACAAATACAAATTTTCTTCTAATAAATTGATAATTTATATATTCAATCTTTGGGTTCCTAATTTTTTAATTTTTTAAAAGAATCCTTTTCAATATAAATTTGAGAGAGAAATAATTTGCAGTTAATCGAATTTATTAAAAATATTATTATTTCTAAATTTTCAAACCCTATCACGAATACGTTTTCTATATCTCAAGTTTTCTATTTAGGGTTCAATTCTAAAATTATAATTTTCATAATAAAATCCATAAACAGGCACGAAGAAGACATAGGAAATTCAAAAGAATTTATTGTGATAATCTCAATAGAGTTCCTACCTTGATATGATGCTAAACCTAATGAACGCTCAAAGAATATAAAAACTTCCCATCTCTCGAAACCCTTTCCAAAAATTGCTCTATGGAGAAAAGAGCTCTAATTTTCCTAATAAAGAGTTTTCCCTCAAATTAGGGCTTCAATTATGCAATCACGTAAACCCTTTTTCCTTTATTATTTTATTATATTTTAATTTAATGTACAACTTTTTGCAATTTAATTAAAATAATTTTTATTAAATCAATTCCTTGTTCTATTTTATTAAATCATAAGACATTTAAAAATAAATAAATTATTAATTCAACTAATAATATTATTTAGAGTTTATTATTAAAATGAAACTACTAAATAAATTATTATTAAATAAAATAAATATAAATACGCAAAAATTAGAACTTTAACTATATCTTTAATTTAATTCTTTTATTTAACTAATTTCTCGATTAATCAAATATAATTAAATATTAATTTTTTTTTATAAAATTTCCATTAAATTAAATCATTAAATCATCTTTTAATTTGATTTAATTATAACTGAGAATAACAACAGACCGACAAAACCAAATATGACAACTAAACTAAAGACAAAGAAGATAATCAAACTCCAGGGTCAGAATCATGAATTCACATCACTTGACGAATTCATAAGGATAAACAACTCAGATACTTGTCCTACTTTGTATGACAATTGGCTTAGGATTAGGATTTGGACTCAAGAATTATCTCCCCACTTATACCATTGAGATAATGCGATAGGGTACGTGATCATCTAGCAATTTAGGGAAGTCGATACCCAATACTTGCAATCTCCATAAAATCCATGCATGTACATACACATATAATCTAAACTAAATAGACAATGGTGAGTAGTGGTGCATCGTATAGATCTTGAATAGCAGGTGACTATGACTCCCTCCCTCAACCACATCAAGAATGTCATACATAAAGTAAAACATACATGTACACCATACACATGCAAGTATGGGGCAAGTAACCATAGAACTGCATATAAATAATCCATCTATCTATCATCATGAGAACACTGAAAGACTTTAACTGAACATATATATATATATATATATATATATATATATATATATATATATATATATATATATATATATATATATATATATATATATATATATATATATATATATATATATATATATATATATAATCATGAATACATTAAATAACTAGATAAATCATCACATAAATCAACTAAGTATTAATCAAATATGATAACCAAATACTACTAATCATAAAACAAAATTATAAAATAGACCTAAAAGAATCTGACAATCTAATTGAAAACTCAACTAAGGGTAGGCATTACACCTCTCATTTTTATGAGTCTCCAAATATGCATTTGGAAGATATTAATAACAGTGGCAATGTTAGTACATTTGTAGAAATGATTCATGTTACTCAACATGGTATCAGAGCCTAGACTGCAAGTATAAAAATTAATTAGTAAGAAAGTCTAAGAAAGATATACATCATAGATAAAATTATCAAGCCACATCATAAAGAAATATGTTGCATATACTGCAGAGCAAGGATATGTAAAATGAAGGGAAATATAGAGAGTTGGGATGAAATAGTATCAATAATGGAATGAATGGATATCACTAATGAGTGTCAATCAATGTCCAAGCTCAACTCAGATTTGAAGGTGCTTGCTCTTATTGGCTTGAGCAAACTAGTTGAGAGAGTGTATGGTGGAGCTTAATTATGTCTAATGTGATAAAATCTCCATTGTCTCATGATAGACTATTGATTTTTTCCAATCTTGTGCTTGTCTTTGTGCCTCATCCTCACTACTTGACCATAAATTTTTTGCTTCACTCAGGATCTTAGATTGAGTGATGGACTGTGAATGGGTGATCGAGGATTTAATTAGGGAGATCATATCATGTTTCCAAACCTCTAATGAGATAGACAAGTAGATGATTGAACTCCCCAAAATTTTCATTGTGGAAATATCTTAGAATGAAGCTTGTGGAGAGTTTTGAATATAGGGGTGAGGTCGAGTATTCCTATATGTGTGGTTGTTTCTCAACCATTGCAAATGATGTTGACCTTTTCTCACAAATTCTAACGAAGGTAAAGATCACTCAAATCCGTACCATGACAAGAAATCTCACCACAAAGAAGAGCTTCAATAGTGAAAGATAGCAATGGAGGTTCATGTTGGCATGTGCATATGTGGTCTATACCAAAAGGAGAATCAATGTATTTTGCATTGGTGGAGCAAGAAAAATTAGCATTTCCATGAGCCATTGAGCAATTGTTAATACCCAAATTAAGTTAGAGAGCATAATAAGGTTTTTTGACATTGCCCCTCACATAATCCTTACACTTGTACATACTAAACATATGGCAATCAAGAGCGAAAAATTTATTGGACATGGAAATAGTGAATGGCCCATCAGGGGTTAGCTAAAACTCCTTTGTAGATGCATTATTTGTACACGAATGGGAAAAGATTGAAGACAAAAATATGATGAGCACTAGCAGGTATGGAAAGTTGTGCATTAGATTCCACCAGGGTCCTTGCAGTCCCCTAATGAATTCTCATGAGCCTAGTTCAACTATTTTTTTCTCCTTCATTAAGAAATTCATTGGACAGTAGGTACCAGTTTTCAACATTAGCAACTCTTGGGTAGTCAATGAACTCATCAAGCCTTTTCTTTTATGTGTTCTTATGAACAACAATAAGGGGACACACTATAAGGAGGTAAAGCTATGAATCTATCCATTAAGGTATGTGTAAATATATGGTTTCAGGCATTTTATTATATATTCGTTTCTATATCATATGAATTGTTATAGTTGATAATATATATGATCAATAATATATAATATAAAAAGAAATATATATACTATGTGTATAATATTATGAAATATGATAGTTATATATAGATATATATTTATATGTATGTATATGTATATATATATATATATATATATATATATATATATATATATTCATTTAGTGATATTATATTATCAGGTTGAATACAAATATAAATGATTTTATTTTTTGAAATAAAATGAGAATATTTGTGATAATCAATTCTTTATATGAAAAATGTGTATAAATAAAACTAGTCATTATAAATAATGACATCAATCATGAAATTTATAAAGGTATATGGACAATACATACATCCTAAGTTATAACTATGAAATATTAAATTGATTCCATAGGAAAATAATAATATGTTTAAAATATCGATTAAAGTATATCTATAGAAAATGGAATATATGTATATACTTTAATTGGATATTTAATATATTAAAATAATTTTGATCATTCTTAGATTAATGTCTAATAGGGTGAATTATCAAATAAAAGAATTATTGATGTAAAGATGAGAATTTTTTATCCTTGAGTATTTTATTCAGGGCCCATTTGGTCGTGGGCATAGGAATGGAGAATAGGCATGTAATATTGGGAATAGGAATGGCTATTCCAATAACATCTATTTTTTGGAATGGGAATACATATTCCTATTCCCTATTCCAAGTGACAAACAAAATAGAAAATAGAAAACATATTCCAACTTTTCTATTCCTATTCCAACAACCAAATGGGCCCTTATCTAATCTTTGTAATGTCTCACTTACTTGTTTTTATATATGAGAATTTGCCTTGATCTTTTCCTTTGAGAATGTTCTTGCAGGAAAAGGAGGATTAATATCAAATTTAGAGAGAGTCTAACAATTTGTTAAAGGGAAGTTTATTTTAGAATCTTAGAAGATTTATGTTTAGAGGGATTCCGACACATCCATTAGAGGGAGTAAATAGAGGATATGGTTTTTTCAACCATCAATGATATTGATCATATTGATTTAGAAGAAGTAAACCAATGTTGTGATGGAATCTTCAGTGATCAACAAATTGTAACAATCAAGAAGACTGAAATTCATGTAACTATGTGAATGGGCCTACCCCTTGTGTACATCATAAGAAATTTGTGACTTTAATTAAACTATCTATGAGTCTCTCTTTGATAAATGAAACTTGATGTATAAGTTGTAGAGTCATTCAAGTGGCACAATCATACTCAATCATGATATTGACATATTGTGGAAAAGTTTATGTTTGCTTCTACTATTCAGCTTAATGAATGTTTGGAGTTTTAGTGGATGAAAAGAGAAAGTTGGAACTTAGAAAAGAGTTGTCATATTTGATGCAAAAATAATTCAACAATATAAGAATGAGTTCAAATTTTACATTATGAGGGGAATAATAGTCAATGTTCCATTCCCAATTGAACCTTATTTAGAGGGGAGATCTTCCATTCTCAAATAATCTAAATGAATAATTTCTAAATCTTCATATGCAGATAAGTATCCATATGTTTTCATTTATCTACTCTTTTTAGTCTCTCTCTTATATGTAATTCTATACATACTATAAGGGTTATCTTTCTTGATCTTTTCCTTTATGTTTAAAAGATGTTCTTATAGGAAAAGAAAGTTAGTACTTTATACATGCTACCAAATATTGTGCAAACTCAATCTAATGATAGTAGCTCTAAAGACCCTAATTATTAAGATGGATAAAGTGAGGCTCTTGAAGCAAGTATCTTTGATGATTGAGATTATGAGTACCCTTCTACATTAAGAGGGAGTATGACACTTATTTGAAGGTAACACAAGAGCTTAACAGATTAAAATTCAGAGGGAGTCTAGAAATACATGTGTGTGACTGCATGATTTTGATGGACCTACTCTTGAGTGCATCATGAGTAAGTATTGACTTATCAGTAGAAAATTAGAAGATTGAAAGCAAATTTAGGGTGAACTAACAAGAATCCTTGGGGGAAGAGAGTATCTAAGAGAGTAACTATTGGATTTGACTTCCTAGGATCATTGTTCAAAGGGATAATTTTAAGGTGAAATCCTTTGCATATGATATCTTCTCTATGAGAAGAAGTTCTAATTGAAATTACTTGTAATTCATTCTTCTCTCTGAGATAGAATTGAGGTGAAAGCCTTTGTACCACCCTCTGACTTGGTTCATGGTGGTTACTATTTCCCATATGATATGTAATGAAAGGTGATGATCTTTGATTAACATATATAAATAGAAGGAAACCATTATCAAATGATGATCTTATAAATGGCAGACCTGTTATCATGGTTCTTTGGGCCAGATCTTGCCAGACACCATGATAACAAACAATTAGAAAGTAACCATTATAAGATGAAAATCTTATAAATGGTAGACCTATTATCATGATAGACTTCATTAAATCATGATAATGAAAAGACATAAGGTAACCATTATAAGGTGATGATCTTATAAATGGTAGACCTGTTATCATGGTTCTTTGGGATGGATTTTACTGGATACCATGATAACAAATTTGTTATGGTTCTTTGGGATGAATCTTGCCAAACACCATAGTTGCTACTATAGACCACACTTAAAGTGGTATTTTCTAAAATAATGGAAATTACTTCAATTGTGTGTTATGAAAGGTGAGAAATTTAGTCTAATAGTGAATTGAATATCTTACTAAGATGACATCTCTTCTTATTCTTGAGAGCACAATGTGTTCTATAAATCCTCCCTAGCTAAGAGGTAGTGTTAAGGTTGTAGCTTCTATCAGATTGATTTTATCATGAGATACCTTGTTGATGGTAAATCATGTTTAAGATAAATATCTTATATATAAAATATATATTATATACATAATATAATATATATTATACATTGTATATTATAATATAATAATATATTACATATATGGTTAATATATTAATATTACATATATACTTAAAGATGAGTTAGACATATGGTTATTTATTAACTAATGATAATTAACTATAGAGAGATGTCTCCTCCTCTCATATTTATGAGTCTTCAAATCTACATTTGGAAGATATCAATAATAGTGGCAATATTAGTACATTTGTAGAAATGATCCATGTTACTCAACAAGAAGGACATCCATCATTTGGCCTCCTAAGGGGCATGGAAATATATCCATCATATTAGGCTTAATTGGGCATGGAAATATGTGTCATACTAGAACCCTAAGAGGCATGGAAATACATCGAGTGTATTGCCCTTAATTTGGCATGAAAATATATGCCATACCAACCTCCTAAGGGGAACAAAAATGCATCTGCCATTTGGCCTCCTATTCAAATTGAATGCAACACTCTGCTACTTTCTCTCCTTATATGCCCATATAATAGATTTGATGAAGCTTTGAAGTAATCAATGTATTTATTGTACTATTTATTGATAAAATTAATAACTATATATACACACACACATACATATTTACATTACACACACACACACATATACAATATATATATGTGTGTGTGTGTGTGTGTGTGTGTGTGTGTGTGTGTGTGTGTGTGCGTGTGTATACACGTGTCTGTGAATATCTATATCTATGTATGTGTGTTTTTATATATAGAAAAGATCAGTCATGTATTATCAATTAATATGCCTATTACATATGCATAGCAAACATCAATAGTTTGTTACACTGCCATGAATAGTTTTCCTATCATATTGCCATGGCCTTCCAAGTAAAATATAGCATGCATCAATAAGTGTTATATCACACACAATTTCATCTTAATAAGTTCCAATATGAATATTAATAGAACATCAATCGTTTACCATACCTTGGATGGTTGGGGTCAATAAAATCTTGACTTTTCTACCATATTTGTAGATTGTGATATTGTCATTAGGATTTAATTGTGTAGATTTTTGAGTCAAATTCATTAACCATGTCTCAAGAGTAGTGGTTCACATAAACCCATCTCTCATGATAATGAATGGAACAATTAGCACTTATTGCATCTAAGCAATGCTCGCAAAGGTGAAGCATTGTTGTGCAAGAGCACCTAGGACACAAAGGGTCATTGGGAGGCCTGCATGGAAAATCTAAGAAGGAAATTAGTATATGAGGTCAAAATTACCATTTGATGATTTCATAAAGGTTATAAAAGTTATATGAGTTCATGGTGAGTCATTTGTAATTAATATTGTTAATGTTGCCATAATAGAAAAACTAGGCTTAATGGTTATGCATTAGCTTGATGTGATAGAATATGATATTGATTTAATTATTTGGTGTTAAATAAGATCTTTAATGACCATGTTCATGTTGTAGGATGGTAACTTAGATCCATGATTAGAGAAAGTCAGGAGTTATTGAAAATAACAATAGATGAAATAGAATTAAGGGCTAAAATGACTAAGAGTTAGCTACAATGGTGGTTGGTAGTTTAAGGACTTGTGTCTATTCTAATAGTTTTAGAAAAAAATTTATATGTGTGTATGATGGTCAAGATACATGACATGGTTGATGTAATAAGTAAGATACCAATAAAGAATAGTTTTCTGCAGTATTCCATGACTCTACCCAGTTTAATAGTTATATTCTATTGTGTTTCCATTGTAGAACTCTTAATGCTTTTGAATCTTTGATCTACTCCATATAGGGGTTAATGTAGTAGTGAATTACCTTCAAATAGGCATTTACTCCATCTCTTTCTATTATGTATTAAGGAATAATTTCAACCTTTTCTCTATATTGGTTAAACCCTCACCTAGGGTAATTAGAGAGCCATAAAAATGTAATAACTTGCATCCTAATGTGTGCCAAAACCCCACAGTTAGTCAAATAAATGGGAAAAAAATGTATTGTATATATTTGTTTCATGCAGGAGTCCATGCAACTTTTTGCACATGCATCTGAATGGAGGAAATATGGAAATGTTGTCTCTGACTATATGAAACAATGCTACACCAAGTTGGGAGTGACACAGAATAATGCCATAGGATGGAAGGGCTCTGAAGCCATGTAAATAGTTATTCACAATTATTATGTGTATTTGAGAATATAGTAGGCAAGGATACTTTGTTAGTGAGATAAATAGTGATTGTCTCTGCAAAATAGGATAAACTATCATAGTTGATAGAATTAAGGATTTGATGTTTGTAGTTGGGAAGTGTTAAGCCTAAGGGTTGTTTGGGGTGACAAGTGAATTTGAAAGTTGATTTGTGTTAAGATAAGGTCTCTATGAATGTGTGGGGTTGGATAATCCCTTAGGAAGGGTCAAGGTTTGTTCAATTGTCAAGATGGATGTAAGTTGAAGTGGTTGGAGTATGTGAGTTGTAGCGACAATTATAGTCCAATTGTTTGCACAAAGTGCAGATAGAGTTTGGGACATTGTCAAGGATCCTATGAGGGAATGGGAAGTGCCTAAGGAGTTATGTGCTTGATCAGAGGATTAAGGGTCAACGTCACTTGGTAAGGGGTTTAAACATGCATTACATTCACAAGTGGACAGTTTGAGGGATGAGTGATGCGTTAGTGGATGTATTGAGGATTGGGGAATGAGATTGGTTTTGAGGAAGCCTTTATAAGGAAAGGTTTCGATGAATTAGGAGAGAGAAAAATAGTTTGCAAGCAAGTTGTGTAGATAACCTTGGTTGGTAGTTTAGTGTGTGTGGATGCTTTGTATCACACTGGGACTTCTAGGGGGGTCATCCATCCTATAACTACTCCAGCTCAAGTGTACATAACTACAAATTTTACTCCATGGTTCAACGCACTCTTCTTGAAGTTGCAACCCCATTTGCAAAACCTTCAACAAGTGTTGTGTCTTACAAGCTAATTATTAGAAATACACTTAAGCCCATCAATTGATAAGTAGGAGATATTTCCCACAACAAGTAAAATAGTGATATTTCTATCAAGATTCAACTGTGTATATTTTTTAGTCAAACTCATTGACCCATGTTCCATGAGTAGTGATTCACATGAACCTATCTCTCACAAGAATGAATGGAACATTTAGCAATCATTACATCTAGGTGATGTTTACAAAGGAGAAGCATCAAGAATTCCTGGTACTACTCCAGCTTGAGTGTGCTTCATTAAGGAATTTCCTCCATGGTAAAACCCACTCTACTTACAATCCTATTTTCAAAACCTTTATAAATGTTGGACCTTATGAACCATTCATTAAAAGGCCCTTAAGCATGTCAATTGGTCAGTAGAAGATATTTTCTATAATAAGTTAAACTATGGTATTTCTATTAGGATTCAACCATGTTATTTTTCCTATGTTACCCCAAATTTTTGAGATGAGGATGACAAGGGATAGTGGGACAGGTTTTTGGGATAGTGAAAACTTTTTCCAATTTGGGGATAGAGGAAGATGACAAAGGGGGACGACTATATAACAATAGGGAAAATTAAAATATATATAGAAATTTAAAATATTTATTTGAAAATATGGATAAATAATGTACTTATGCATAATAGAACCTTAAAATATAAGAATCAATAGAATTCATATGCAAAATTTGTGTTACATTAAGAATCAAAGTCTAATTTATTTTGGAAGTCAAAGTTGAAGTCCCCTAGCTATTCCCTTATTGTTCCCATGTCTCTAAGACATTTCTTGGATGGGGATAACTGAAAAAAATTTGAGGATGCATCCCATGTAACATAGATTTTTTGAGTCAAACTCACTGACCCATGTTTTATTAGTAGTGGTTCAATGGAACCCTTCTCTTGTGTGAATCAATGGAACATTTAGCACTTATCAATTGACAAGATTAAGAGGCTTTCTAGTGAATATTCATAAGGCACAACACTTATTGAAGGTATTACAAATGGGGTTGCAAGCAAAGTGGGTTAAGCTATGGAGAAAACTTTGTTGTTAAGCATTCTTGAGCTGGAGTGGTATATGGATGGATGATCTCTCAAGAAGTCTCAATGCTTCACCTCTATGAAGATCACTAAGATGCAATGAGTGCTAATTGATCCATTTATTCTCATGAGAGATGGGTTCATGTGAACCACTACTCATGAAACATGGATCAATGAGTTTGACTTAGAAAATTACACTGCTAAAACATGATAGGAATATCAAAATTTTACTTGGGAAAATATCTCCTACTTATATTTGTAGATTCCAAAGTGTTAGTGCTTCCACTATCAAGAACAATTGTATAACATTTAACTTGAGAATCACAAATAGTTTGCAACATATTACTTCTTTGTGTTGTTCAAATTCTCCCTTCTCTATCTTTGTCATGTTCATTTTAGTGTGGGTGTTTCTCTATCATTGGTGTCTACTATATATTGTGATGATGATACTTTATTAGCTTCACCAACATGGTTGCCTCCATAATCAAATGGTTCTCAAGGAAATTCATAAGCTCTATGACCTTCCTCTCAACATTGATAATAGGTAAAACTCATTCCTCTCCCTCTCCCAGTACTCCTCTCCCTCTAAAGATACTTTCTCCAACACTAATAAATGGAGTATGATATTGATTGCAAGAAGTGCTTGAATTATTTTCATTATTCAGTTGTCTCTTATCTTCAATGAATTAAACCCTCTCTCTTGATAATCTTCCTCTTCCTCTAGAACTAACTGATTTTCTTCTAGCCAATTTTTCTTCTACCAATAAGCTTCTTCTATCATTTTAAAGTTTGAAAAAATGATTTTATCTTAGACATTAATCGTAGTCCATTTACATACCTTTCTATCTTTTCTAGATCATTTTCTATTTGTCTAGATCTTATGATGAGTTTATATAACTCTTTAATGTACTCTTTTACATATGTATCTTGTTGCCTCAAATTCTACTATTTCTTAAATAGACCCTCTTTGAAATTTGAAGGTAAGAATATGGCCTTTTGTTTTGGCACCAACATATTCTAGTTTTTAATTTTCTCTCTCTTTCCTCTACCTTTCAATTTATACATATCCCATCATATAGCTACATGACCTTTTCTAGGCTACATTTTACCCTCTTGGAATATTTTTTTGCTTCATAATCAAAATATATTTCCATCTCTATAATTCAGTCTATGAGTGTCTCACCATTCAAGCTCCCATTGTAGTAGATTGTATCTAACTTAGGTGTATTCGCAATCTCCATCATGGTTGTATGAAGTCTAGTTTTAATAAGATCTTCTACTTCTTTTTGGCCTTGAGTTTCTTGAGTCAATTCTTCATTTTTATTACTTATATCTTGAAGATGAAGTCCCTCCTTTGGGCAGTTCCTATTGTAGCTAACCTTCCTAGAACCTTCTTCACTCCTTGAGCTAACTTTGTAGTTTTTTATGCTTCAAGTCTTCCAAACCATCTACCAATAAACCAACCTAGAATCCATTTAGATCTATTCCTCAATCACTTACCAAAAATTCCTATACCTTTTCCTAGATACCACTTTTGATGTAGATCAGCAGTCAAGGACTCAATAAAGGGTGGTTAACTACAAAATCTTAACGAACTCATATGAAAACAAAATCAGTTGTAGATAAAAACTAGCAAGTGTTTGGTATAGAAAATCACCATTACATGATAATAAACTCAACACAGTAACAAAATATCCCATGAACATAAGAAACCACACACACATCTATTGTGATCAATATAGTACTAGAAAAATAAAATATAATAACTAACAAAAATACTTTTCTCAAACCCAAAAAACCACTAGCATCCCCACGATTCTTTAAACTAACTTTTTAAACTTGAACATGGCATGGTACTTCTAAAAGAGTTGATTCCTAAAAATAGCAGTGGTTCCCAAAATAATGCTAGGCACCTCAATCAATGAGGGGGGAAATGATAATTAACATTTGAACTTCAGTTGGAGCAAACCTAGTACCTCCTAAATATAGAGAAACCCTACCAAAGATTAAAGGTTGATGTCACTACTACAAACAACTTTCAAAAAAGAAGATAATGCCAAAATTTACCCTTCATTAGTAATCCACTTGATAATAATTATATCTAAGAGACCTCAACAAAATACTAAAATGATAAACATTCTTAAACAAGCCAATATACCAAACTACATAGCATAATCTCCCTCCTTGAGTTAAGTTTTTGTAAGGAAGGACAAAATACATCTACATAGTTATACCACAAACCCTCCAAGCATCTATTATTGAGTCAAATGCTTAAAACTAAAGCCCATTGGCATTGGGAAGTGTCTAAATAGGAAAAATATGTTAAACCTAAAAAAATAAACTTCTAGTAGATTGTAAAATTTTTAAATATAATAATATTGATCATGGGAATAAATAATTTATTTGAAAAGATTGGTTCATTATATCGAGGAAATAATAAAGGCATCCTTAAAAACATTCATTCTTATATAGGGGAGAAGAATAAAGGCATGCTTCTTAACATTTAACTAGTCATAATCTCAAGTTTTCTTATTCATTTAAATAAGAAAACATGTCCATGAAGATCTATTTGTACTTGATCCTAGTTAAGCAATACTGGTGGTGTAGAATGTCCAACACAATTAAGATCTCCGTTCCTTAATAATAAAACATACATTATGCATGAGAATTTGTCTAAATCAGATCCTCCATTCTCTAATTGAAAAACATGCCAAATTTGCATTAAAAAATATGCAATATCTATTGCTTTACAAACACATGCAATATCCATAAAAATTCATTTATTCTTAGAAATATGAAATAGCCATCCCTTATAAAAACTTCTAATATACATGGAGATCACTCTCATAATTAGATTTCTAGAATTTCAAAAAAATACAAGAGTCATTAAGATTAGATTTGCTCACTTTACAGATCAATTATTTTGTTTGCCATAAAAAAAATTCAATATCTATGAAGATTAGATTTTCTTGCTTTACACATCAACCTTATTGAAGACAACACTTATATTTCTTATAAAACATGCAATATCCATGAAAATTATCTTACTTATTTTTATTAAACAAGCAATATCCATGAAAATTATCTTACATGTTTTATAAAAATAATTAATATCCACAAAGATTGAAGAAAATAGTTGTCTTCTTTAACAAGACATTTGTTTGTACACACTCATATTGTTAGTGTAGTTTTTATTTTTCCTTATGTTAGGGGTATTTATTTTCCTACACATAATATTTAAACTTGCTTAGGTTTATTTTATTTGGTTAATATGAGGACATCTGGTGAAATACATAAGCCACATGTGTTACTCTCTCCCACACATGGGTAGTTGAGTTACACATCCTTTTTTGGCTTTTTGTGCCACCTCTCATAACCACTATTCTATCCTTACATAGGTAGGTTATGGGGTAGTTAGAATTCTCACACTCTTTTTATATGCCACTTCTTATAACTCCTTTTTTGTTTTCATGTAAGGAGGTTATGCCACATGTTTTGGCATTTACCAAGTAGGTAAAACCTCCTTCCTTTTATGGGATATGAGAGTTAATGTACCTCTTGGATGTATATGCCCCATTTTTAGTATATATACAACCCTCTTTTGTCACCTTCACTAGTTCATTACTAGTTCAGTGATAGCTCGGTGAGAGTATTGAGAGTCTTCTCAAAAAAAAATTTCTTTGTCTCTATTTTTCTCTCATTTTAGATATCTCTTCATCCTACTATTTTGATCTTCAATCATCTGTTGAGTGGAGGCACATATGATCTATGACCGACATCATATCCTGGCTCAATTCTCATGTTGTGCCTCTCTTGTTTGACTTCTGTAAGTCATCCTAATGGATGCAACCTTGCTGATCTTTTGTTGTGATGGGATCATGAATTGTGACCCTGAGTGGTTTACACCGTCGAGGTGTTCAGATTTATGTTTCTATATCAGTTGCTTTGATTATGCTTTTGATTGATCTTTGAGATTATGATGTGATTTTTGGTTTAGCGAGGTTTGTACCAGTGGTTACCAAGATTGATATGGTATCATGAGGTTGTTTCATGATTACCTTGAGATGTGCGCAAAGATTGCACTATGTTCTATTACCATGCTACACTGGACTAGGTTCCTGTAGTAGTGGTTAGTCATGTTTATGACTGTGTTTGCTTATGTGTTTTAAATGCCTTTTAATGCAGAGTAAACAATCATTATTAAATGCATAAGTAATTAATTGGTTTTTTCATGTGAGATTATTTGGTTATGTGATGTGGACATTCACCTTGTTATATTTCTAATTAAAGAGATATTTGTTACTCGTGTATGTTACATTTGAGATGACCTGAGGGTCAGATATTATACCTGGTTTTCAGTATCATAGATTTTATACTACTATGTTGTTTAGTTAATCATATTGCATGATGATGCCATTTTGAGATGACAGTGTGTTTTATGCTAATATCTGGTTACTTGGTATTTGGACATATCTCTGATTATGTTATGTGATGGATTTAATGATTTGGTTATTTACTTCATTCCTACGTTGTTATGCTTTATGCGAACGTGAGTGATGTAAATAAATTATTTTAATCTAATTAAATAAATGTTTAAATTAGGTGATTTAATGCATTATTGCTTCGGCTATGTTATTATATGCAATTGCACTTGATCATGTTGTTTAGTGTGCAGGATTTATATCCCTGGCAGTGGCACATGGAGTTAGTGATTCATCCTTTCATATTTTACCAATGTCGTCCTAGTATGGTTGACGTATCCTTAATTAAAGTGTTTAAATTAAACCTTTTGGTGATTATTAAATCCAAACTCATTTGCATTATGTGATTAGACTAGTAAGCATGTCTGTGCATTTAGAGGTTCGCATTGTCACGAAAAGTTTTAAGGAGATTTATGTGTTTTTGGATTTTCAGGCTTTTTAATTGATTTATTTTAATTTTTGGTAGTTTTTTCATAGATGAATTCCTATTTATAGGAATAGCCTATTTTCATTTGGGTCGATTCGAGGTTTAACTAGGTTGGTTGATTATTTACCCTAATCGATTATTCACTCGAAAAGTGAATAAGTATCCAAAGAAGAATTTAATTCCTCACTTCTCACTTTCAAATTGGAAAGTTGGACAGTAAAACCCAAAATCCTCTTCATGAAGATTTACTATTTTGTTCGTTGTGGGAGGTACGGGCATGGGATCGTTGCGAGGTTGGGCTCATTGGATCCAGCTTGAGGAAACCTTGGATTGCCACGATTTTCAGCTACTTCTGCAGGATATTTATTTTATGGTTCAGATTCCTGTTTTGCCCTTTTGGCTGTGAGGTAGGGCTTTCCTATTTTATTGTTTCTACTCCATTTCTGCTTCTATTTTTGGTAGCCATTTGTTTGGAGGCTGAGAACTAGTGTTCCCCTCCGTTTTTGTATGCTAGTTCTACCTAGTTGGGTGGGTATGAACATTTCCCTATTTTTTGAGATGAGGGTTTGAGATTTTATGCTATTATGTTGGCTGTTTTTGCATATGATGTTTGATTCCATTTATTTTTGGATTTTTGGGGTTTTTGAACCCAAAGCTCAAATGGGTTTTAATTTTGAATTTTTTCTAAAATTTGGAGTTTTTACCTCATTTTGCGTGCTGCCCTATTTTCTCAAATTTTTTTGGCACAATGTGGGTTGTGGACTTGGATAATTCATTTGGATATCAGTAAGACCACTATTGCACCTTTTGTTGCATTGGGATGCGTGTTACACCCGTACTCTCAACTTTGTGTTCGGTTGAGTGATTTGTTACCTATTATGGTTTCTTTTGGACCTTTGCTTTTGTTTCGTGAATGCTAGGATTTGTGTAGAATCCATACTCTTGGATTGAGGCCAGTTGAGTGAGTTCATGATGTTTGGTCTTGTTGCATCATTGGGATTCATGTAGAATCCATACTCTCGGATTGAGGCCGATTGAGTGATTTAATGATGTATGGTTTTATTGGCTTTGGGATTCATGTAGAATCCATCCTTCCTATGTTGCTTTCAATTGGGTGTTTTCTTTGCATTGTGTTCTCATTCCTATCCTTGGGTTATGATCTTCATGAGGGTGGTACGCCACACACGAGTACGTGTGTGTACATTTGTTGGGTGACTTGCAAGGCCCGATCTTCCATGGATTTGTCAAAAGTTATGATCATTGGGGTTGGGATGGGAGTATGCATGCCCACGGGCACTTGTCGTAGGATGAACATGGGTAGGGTAGGGTAGCATATGGAGGGGGCTTCTATCTCGCAGCCCAATGATCATGACACCATGGGTATGGCTGAGAGGAGCTTGAATAAGTGATAATTAAAGAAAATGTGTGACTGGTAATAAAACTTAAGATAATAAAGTGGTATTTTTTGTGTATTGGCCTTCCGTTGAGGGAGTTGAGCTATACAATATATTGTCCTTCTGTTGAGGGAGTTGAGCTACACAGATCCAAGCTTGGGTTTTTTGATGCCAAGCGACTCTCCATGATGTTAGTCCCTACTTAGTAGCCTTTTGAGTCTCTGACCAAGACCTTTACTCCTTGCATTGTCTTAGGTTCTTGGTTACAACCATCATATTGTTTGGCATGAGTGTTAGCTTTGGATGTTGTGCTTTATGTGTGTTTGTGGTTGGATCATTATCTCCATCAGCATGACAGGTGTGGACTTATGGGTGCCACATGGTTGGGAGATGAAGCTACCTTCACCACTGCTAGGGACCAGTGTACAGAGATGGTCTTTTGTCCTAGTGCGATTGTTGTTGGATGTTTTCACTTGGTACTTCAAGTTTTGGAGTATGCTTTCTTGTGATTTATGATTTCATTGGGATGCTTGTATATCTTGTTTAGATGATGTTATTTTATTTGATGCATTCCCTTATCATGATGTTTAGCATATGATTAGATGATGTGATTTTCTTTAGTAGTATATCTATTGCTTACTATTGTTTAGCATGTGATAGGTGATGTTATCTACTGTAGGATTATCTTATGCATTTTCACTAGCATGTTAGGTTTCCTTATGCTTATATTATTGCATGTTTTAGTAGTGACGTCCCTATTACGACAATATTGACGATTTTGTCAGTGGCTTGGGATGTTACATGTGGGGGGTGGCTAGGACCCATGATGGTCTTATGATGCTATTGACGGTTGGGAGGAATCGCACACTTAGTTTGGTTGTTCAGTTCACTGTGATGTTTATTTCAGTGTGTTCGTTGCTACTATAGTTTAGATGGATAGATGTTCTTCTTTCTGTATTGTTCTTGCACTCGAGTGTTCATTCCTCAAGCCTTTGTGGATCTGGTACTCTCTGGTGTGGAGGTTCTTTGCTCTATTTTTTGGTCCTTTTTGCTTCTGGGAGTGTTTTCGTATTTCTATGGGCGACATTTTGTCAGCATTGTGTGACATAAAAATGTATCGCATGCCCATACAAATTGTGTCGTATGATACAGTAAAGTATTGTACACCTTCTTGAGAAATGTCGTACGATACTGGAAGAGTGTCGCACGCCTTAAGGAGAAGTGTCGCCCTCCCTTAGTAAAAAGTGTCGCACAATTTTTGTAAAAAACCTGTGTGTGACATCAGCGGGCACTTTTCTTTGTGATCCAAACTTTTTGAGAGTTGTTTTGGATTCCCTTTTGGGCGTTCTTTGACCCTATGTTGTTGCATTTTGAATTCTGTCGGTTTCTCTTGGAATCCAATTTTTGTGTTTTTGTTTTTGTCTCTTGGGTTTTAAAATGTATCGTTTAAGTATAAGTTGACATATATTTAATTTCTTATACTTAAGATATATTTTAATATATGTGATGAGTCTTTTGAGATAGGTTTCAGACCTCTCGAAGATAAGTTATGGATTCTAGGAAATTTCAGGGCTTCAGAAATCCAAACTTAGCCAATTCTCAGGGCTTTAGGATTTCAGGCTTAGCCAAATTTTAGGTTTCTGCATTTTACCCCAGCTTGGTGTTTTGTTGATGAGTGGTTGTTTCTTGTGCCCTCATCATGTGCGTTGTCGTTGTTGGCTTTGTTTGTGTGTGTCAGTTTGGTAGTGACATTTCGAGATTCGTTGGTTGCCAAGATTGTGGTTAAGTCTTCCATTGTGATCGTTGTGATCCCTGTATGATGTTGTCTTGTGCATTCATACTTGTAAAAAAAAAATTCTTGGCTTGTATTTCATCCTTGTTTCCAAGGATCTCCAGGCAGGGCATTACATCTCACTTCTCATAAAATCTAACATGGTATCAGAGCCGTGTTGTTTGGTATAGCTCATTATTTTTCTGATTTATTTGAGAGATCTGAGATTATTAGATAGCTAATATTATTCTTAAAAAAACCAAGTATGCTCTTCTCCTGCATCCTTGAATGAATTGGAGATCAGAATAGTTTAAAGGAAAATAGGCATCTGGTTAATTTGGTTTAAATATATCTATTCGTGTGAGATCTGGGTGATTGCAGCTTTGTTGTAATATTGGGGGCATATTTAAGTACTTCTAGAGTGTCCAGAAGGCTTGAGAAAGTCAAAAGTGACTTTTACTTCACCAAAATCAGAGTTATTCTTTTGAAATTTTTTACTAGAGCCATTTTCATTTGGGCTTCGAATTTCCAACTTCTACTCATTTTCAGAAAAAAAAAGATTTCTGAGTTTTGTTCCCAGGGTCAAAAACCTATCTGGTTATCTATCTTTTTTTGCAACTAATTGATCAATTTTGTGAAAATTGTGTTAGAATTAGGCATATGCTATTTTTCATGGGCAGATTCAACAACCTTTCTTAAAATTTGAATGACTTTTGCCTCGGGTGTCAGTTTTTCACAAACAAATACTTGAAAAAAGCTAGAAATGAGAACTTTCCATCCATATAAGTCTCATTAAAAAATTCCGTCATTTTTCATCAGATATTGCAGGTTGACTCTGATGTACATTTTTTCTTCAACATGCCATAACTTTTGTCTTAGATATTTATTTTTTCAAAAATGAATAGGCATTGGAAAGACATTGAAGATTAATACACAGATACAAGGTTATTTTCAAACTTTGTATCAGATTTAAATTGTACCAAAAATTGTAATCTTGGCCATTACAGGCTAGAAAGCATTGTAAGATGTAAAAGCCTTGTAATCGCACTAATTATAAAGTGCCAACATTGTAATATCTGGGGGGGGTGATTTTTGAGACTAGTGGAAGGGGGGGTGTCTCGTGTGTCTTCTTTCTTGCACTTTTCTTATTCCTTGCAATCTACTTTTTTGCACTCATGGATGCATCTACAGTTCCTATTTTAACACCATATAACTATTTTGAATGGAAATCAAAGATGATTATCTATCTCAAAATACATGGATATCATTGGGTTACAATGGGACTTGAGACAAAACCTCAAGATGCTACAGAAAAGACAAAATGGTTTAATAAATGTGATGAAGCCTTTGGTACTTTATGTATGTCACTCTCTCCTGACCTTCTTTTTCACATTGAAACTTCCACTACACCAAATGAAGTGTGGACCAAATTGGAAACACTCTTTGGTAAGTAGGATGAGTTAAGAGGTCATTAATTGGAGAATGAACTCATAGGGTTAAGTCCTACCAATTTTGACACCATACAAGACTTCTTCATAAAGTTGAAATCCATCAAATTGCAGTTAAAATAGTGAGGAATAGAAAAATAGGACAAATAACTAATCTTAAGCATTCTTTCTAAACTTGGTCCAAATTATTCAGTCTTTGTTTCTACCTTTTATGCTACAAAAAGTGCCCTAGGTTCAAACTATAAAATGCCTTCTCTAGATGAGTTTGCTATAGAACTCACCCAGGAGTAGGATAAGCTAGTTCACATGGGTACAATTAATCCCTCAAAGTCACATGCCTTGGCTACAAATCAAGGCACAAAAGAACACAAAGGGTATGGCAAACAGGAAAACAAACAAAAGAACCAAGGAGATAAGAAGAAAGATTAGAAACTTGCTACTCCAAATGCAGATAATCAAACTTCTTCATCAAAAAGTGATCAACCTAAGAAGGAGAAGGTTAAAATTTCTTATTGTAAAAGACCAGGACATGATGAGCACAAGTGTTTAAAGAAGCAGATTGATCACCTATCACATCTGCTTGAGAAAAACTACATCAAGGTGCCTAACTTAGTCAAGTAGAGTTCATCAGAAGGGTCTTCAAAGGACACAAAAAAGAATAAGGGGAAAGGAAAGGGCAAGGCCCTAGTTGTAGTTTCTTCATAGCCTAATACCTAGATAATTGACTTTGGTGCCTCGCACCACATGGCTTCTTCACAAGAAAGTTTTGCTTCTTTAGAGTCATGTACTATGCCTACCATACTTATGGGTGATGACACTCTTGTTGAAGTGCATGGGAGAGGGTCTATTGATGTGGGCAAAGGAACATTTTAGGATGTTCTTTGTGTTCCATATTTGTCAGCTAATCTCTTATCTATTTATCAGATCACTCACACTAACTCTGGCAAGTGGGTTGAGTTCACACTAGATAATGTGGTAATCAATGAATTGCATAATGGGTCTACAATTGCTATGGGAAAAGCAAAACATCAATCTAGATTGTATCAGTTTTCTCACTTTGTTCTTGACTCTCCTTCAACAATTTTACTCACTCATTCAGATGAGGTGAGTCATTTGTGGCATTAGCGGTTTGGTCACTTGAATTACCTCTACTTGCAGCAGCTCAGAAAACAAGACATGGTTACAAGGTTGCCTTCAATTCACTTTTCTAATGGAGTTTTCCAAGGATGCATTCTTAGTAAGCATCCAGAAGAGAATTATGACAAAGGAAAAGCACAGAGGGCTACGTAGCTTTTGGAGTTGGTACATAGTGACTTGGCAAGCCCATTTCCACATCCATCTTTTAGTAGGGCTAGATATGTTTTGACATTCATTGATGATCTTTCTAGATATACTTGGGTATATTTTCTCAAACAGAAGTCTGAAGTCTTTGATTCTTTTTAGGACTTCAAAACTTTTGTAAAGAAACAATCTAGGAAGGCCATCAAGATTATGTGTACAGATAATGGGGGGGAATATGTCAACCATAGGTTTGAATAGTTTTGTGTCTGTAAGGGCATTGATCTTCAACACATAGTTCCCTATAGTCCACAGTAGAATGGTGTTGCAGAATGCAAGAATAGGTCTTTGAAAGAGATGGCCAATTGTATGATGCAGTCCAAGTCTATGGTACCTCAATACTAGGCAAAGGCCATCAACTGTGCATGTTACATTTAGAACCATGTTCCTCCTAAAGCTATGAAAGGGGTAACTCCTTTCCAAACTTGGACTAGTTGAAAACCCATAGTTAAGCACCTTTGAGTGTTTGGTTCTCCTGCATGTGCCCATGTTCCATTAGAGAAATGCAAGTCTATGGATCTATAGAGAAAGCCTTGCATATTATTTGGGTACCCAGATGGTGTCAAGGGCTATAGGCTTCTCCACCCTACAACTCATGAGTTGTTCATTGAGAGGAGTGTTCATTTTGAGGAGGAATCTTCTAGCTCTTCTCCTATCACTTCTCCATCCACTATCACATTGGAGACATTGCAGCATGATGACAGTTCTTCAAATAATCTTAATCTTCCTGATATACATGAGGAGTCTTCTTCGTCCACTTTAGATGATGAGAGTGATGATGAGGATCTACCTTCTTCTCCTAGTCATCATTCAAAGGTTGATGATTCTCCTCCAAATTCTCCTACCACAAGGCCTCTTTGGGCTCGTCAAACTTTATAGTTAGCAGCTGATTGGGTTGGTGATCCTTTAGATACAAGAAGAACTAGGTCACAATTTTAGTAGGCTCCACATCTCTTCGTTCCTTCAACTTTTGATCCACAAACTTTCTGAGAAGCTTCTGGTGTCCCTAAGTGGGATGTAGGAATGCAGGAAGACATCAATTCCTTAGAAAGGAATCATACATGGGATTTAGTCCCTCTTCCTAAGGGAAGAAAACTTGTTCAATGCAAGTGGATTTATCAAAAAAAATTTGTAGCAGATGGGTCAGTTGACAAGCATAAGGCTTGCTTGGTCGCCAAAGGATTCTCCCAAGTGCCTGGGATTGACTACTTTAAGACTTTTGCGCTAGTAGCCAAGATGAATTTCATTCAACTTGTACTTGTTATAGCTGCAGCCCATCATTAGGAAGTTCATCAAATGGATGTGAAGAGTGCTTTTCTTCATGGTGACGTTCAGGAGGAAATCTACATGGAGCAACCACAGGGGTTTGTCCAGGATCCTTCATTGGTTTGTCATCTTCAAAAGTCTCTCTATGGCCTCAAATAGGCTCATCGAGCTTGGTATGCCAAGATGGACTCCTTCCCTTTGTCAGTTGGGTTCACTAGATGCCATTTTGATTCGAACATCTATATTTCACAATAGGATGATACTCTGAAATTTTTGGTTCTCTATGTCGATGACTTGTTAATCAGAAGGAGTCACTCATCCACCATCAAAGCAATGAAAACTACTCTTCATGATCGATTTATGATGTTAGACTTGGGTCTTTTGCACTATTTTTTGGGGATTGAGATCACTTAGTCTTCTTTAGGTATCTTCATGGCAAAACCCATGTATGCACTTGATATTCTCTCTAGATTTCACATGGCTAATTGTAAGCCTGCACTGATTCCATTTCTGTCAGGGGTCAAACTTGAGGCTCAGTGTTCTTCACTCTTGGTTGATGGCACTTTATATTGATAGCTTGTTGGGAGTCTCATCTATTTGACTCAAACAAGGCCTAACATTTCATATGTCATGGGCATAGTCTCTTGGTTTATGTAGGAGCCACATGAGTTGCATTGGAAAATAGTTAAGTGGATTCTCCACTATGTTCAGGGAACTCCCAATTATGTCATTCACTATGTAGCAGGCATGAATTTTGACTTGGTGGGATACACAGATTTAGATTGTGTAAGCGATTCTCAGGATCACAAATCTACTTCAGGATATTGCTTCTCACTTGGTTCTAGTCCAGTGTGTTGGTTGAGCAAGAAGCAATCTATAATTTTTCTTTCATCTACAAAGGTTGAGTATCAAGGGGCAGTTAATGCTACCACTGAGGCCATTTGGCTTCAAAATATTCTCACTGAGTTTGGCATTTCATTTAGAAAACCCACAGTCATATTTTGTGATAATCAGAGTGCAATACATATATCAAAGAATCTAGTCCATCACCAGAGGACCAAACACATTGAGATACATATGCACTACATTTGAGAGTTGATTCATGCAAACATCATTGATCTCAAGTACATCCAAACATCAGAACAGATCATAGACATCTTCATGAAACCCTTCACTAAGAGCAAGTTCCTTCATCTATGAGCTTTGCTAGGGGTGCGACTGGTGTCTACTTTTGGAGGGCTTCTTAGTCCTTCATCTCACTCTCTCTACTCTTGGGGGGTTTTTTCTTTTGGGGAGGAGTTTTTCCCACTGGGTTTTCTCCTTTTCTCCATTTGTGAGAGATTTTTCGTACATGGATACCTCACCAGGCTTCACTTGTTGAGACCCATATCTTTTCACCCACCTAAACTATGCTTAAGGGGGGGTGTTAGTGTATATTTTTATTTTTCCTTATGTTAGGGGGTATTTATTTTCCTACACATAATATGTAAGCTTGCTTAGGTTTATTTTATGTGGTTAATATGAGGACACGTGGTGAAATACATAAGCCACATGTGTTACTCTCTCCCATACATGGGTAGTTGAGTTACACATCATTTTTTGGCTTTTTGTGTGACCTCTCATAACCACTATTCTATCCTTACCTAGGTAGGTTATGGGGTAGTTAGAATTCTCACACTCTTTTGGCTTTATATGCCACTTCTTATAACTCCTTTTTTGTTTTCATGTAAGGAGATTATGTCACATGTTTTGGCATTTACCAAGTAGGTAAAACCTCCCACCTTTGATGGGATATGGAGTTAATGCACCTCTTGGATGTATATGCCCCATTTTTACTGTATATACAACCCTCTCCTCTCACCTTCACTAATTCATTACTAGTTCAGTGATAGCTCGGTGAGATTATTGAGAGTCTTCTCAAAATTTTCTTTCTTTGTCTCTATTTTTCTCTCATTTCAGATATCTCTTCATCCTACTATTTTGATCTTCAATCATCTGTTGAGTGGAGGTGCATAAGATCTACGACTAACACCAGATCCTGGCTTAGTTCTCACTTCTTGCAGAATCTAACACATATATGTAGTTCAACTAGGAACTATCTTGTAATATTTGAACTATATGTAGAGCACTTCATCTCAATTTCTTCTACATCCTTTCAGCTACGAAACATAAAATGCCACTGAAGCTATAGTATTATTTCTTGAGGACTTCAATAAGATATTTGTCCTTAAAATCCAAAAGTGTTTTCACGGCTCTCGATCTCTCCAATATCCCAACACTCACTTTTTAAATTGAGAGATAGAGGCAAACTAATACACTATTTGAAAAATTTCTCATTGAGTTCATCATTCCCTTTGCACCATAATGGATAGGATGTAAACACTCTCTGTAATCTGTAGATGAAATTGAATGGCATCATGTCATAAACCACAGGAATACCTTGACCTTGGAAGCCAACCCACTTAAACATGCATCTCTCTTTAAAAATACAAGGATTTGAATCCACAAAAAAAATGGTAGGAGAAAATGAAAAAGAAGCCCCTTGAGTCCATCTCTTGGGGATCAAGAAAGTGCTTGAATTCAATCTATTGAGAACTAGGGTTTCTATCACAATAGGGTTTTTGTCATGTAGGGGTTTCAACAGGAAAAATAATGATTCTAAACATAGTATGGCATTTCTTATTCATTAGCCATGTGAATAAGATATTTGTATAAGATACAATGAAGAAACCACTCACTTGCATCTACCGTAATTCTGGGAAACAACGAGGAAGTCAATGAAGCAATAGATAACTGACTCTACACAAATTGAAAAAGATAAAAACAAGCCTAAAATGTACTAAGTGGGGTCCATTCTATCTATATTCCAATGCAAAATGATATTTTACACTTCCCAAGAGGTCAGCACAAAAGACCATAAAGAGGGAATTTTTTTTATAAAGAATGCAAATAAATAGTTATTTTAAACTACCCTTGAATAATAGACCCAATTGACTCAAGACAACAAGAAACTCAATGTCAATAAGGGTAAGAATGAATACATTAATAGTAGTTCAATTATCCCCTTAATACAAAGAGAATTAAAAGAGTGTAAGAGAACAAGAACAAAGAAGCATATTACAAGCACTTTTCTGGCTAACCTATGGTATGACAAAGAAGGCAAGGCTACAAAATGAGGCGTCAAAGGAAAAAGGGAAAACAAGGCAATCACATGTGAATACAAACAACTAATTAAACTCAAAAAGATGAATATGTGGCTAACCAAAGAAAAAAGTTAATAAAAATAGGGAAGCTTAACCCTAAAGGTTTTTGGAGGGAGTTACAAAAAGTTAATAAACAGGTTGAAAACAAAATCATGGATTCTAAGTGGCTAGAATATGAAAAAATTATTTATGAAAGATGAAAAGGGGAAGTAAATCTTCTAATAATCAGTAGCTTGGTTGATTTATTCTTAGATGAAGAAATTAAGTTGGGGATAAAGAGAATTATGAGCAGCAAGGCTTAGGATATTGGTGGTTGACAGGCTAAATTTCTTAAGTGGGAGGCATATTTTTTGACTCCACACATTAAGAACATTTTGAATAGGGTCACTCAAGGTAACTTTCCCATTGAATGGACAACCATCATAGTTATCCCCCTCCATAAAAGAAAAGATTTCAACAATCCTTCCAACTACCAAACCATTATGGTGAACCCTCCCTTAGGAAAACTTTACAGGAGTATGTTAGAGCATAGAATCAGTGGTTGGGAAGAAAAAAAGGGAAAAATAGCTAAGGTTCAAGCAAGTTTTAGACCCAAACACTCCACCATTGATCACTGCATTACTCTATGATACGTTATCGAGAGACTATGGGAGAAATAGGGAGAAGAAGCTTTTTACTACTTTGTCAACTTTAAGAAAGCCTTTTACACTGTACCCAAGGATAAATATGGAAGAGACTAGAGGAATTGGAGGTTCCAATAGAGTACAGAGCTATTATCTATAAGATTTATGAGCAAATTAAAGCAAAAATTAGAACTAAAGAAGGCATGTTAGGGTGCTTTGGTAGTGACATAGGGGTCAAACAAGACTACCCACCCCCCACCTTGTTTGGTTTTTATATTGACAAGCTGGAAGAATGGTTAAACAAAGCCAATGGAGAGGGAATTTAGCTAGCAGAGTATGTGATTAGGTTACTCATATATGTTGATGATCTTCTACTCATTACTAATACAACCCAAGGATTAAAGGAACATCTAAGGAATTTAGAAACATTTTGTGTAGAGGTCAGGATGGAAGTCAACACATCAAAGATGAAGATCATGGTCTTTTCTTTGAAGAAAAGAAAATAACAACTTACTTTCATATTCAAAGGTAAAGTCTTAGAAATTGTAGAAGAATACAAGTATCTAGGGATAGGCTTTCACTAGCAACTAGGTCAGGAGACATGTTGATCAAAAATAATATAGGGAGGGTGGAAGGCCTCGTAGCTTCTATAGTAATAGATATAGAAAAGTAGAGTTATGGGATAGGAAAACTTTAAAAAAAACCCTCTTGGGATGTTAGTGATTTTGGTTGCTCTTTATGGCAGTGAAGTCTAGGGGAGCAACATTTCAAACTACAAATAGAGGCAAATTGAAAGAGTACAAAAGCATTTCATCACCACTAACCTCAAAGTCAAGTCAATGATCACATACAAAATTCCTTTGGTAAAAGAAGACATATTTTCAGTAGAGACCATAATACTTATTAGTCTATTAAGCTATCTAAAAAAAGTAGATAAAATGGATACACATTGCTAACCTAAAAATGTGGTTGATGAGGAGTTTTACCATCGAAAGAAGACATGGAAGAAACAAAATAGAAAATGGTTCAATAAGTGGAATAGCGACTATTAGGAATGCCTAGAATCTAATCTAGAAATTAAAAAAATGGGTGGTAGAAAAAATTAGATCTACCATGTGGAAAATTTACTTAGGTAGAAAAAAGGCTCATTATGTCAAAGAATTTAATCCTTCATGAGATCACAACGATAGAGAATACTTAGGGGTTAAGATCAGAGGAAAAGCTAAAATTCTAATTTCTCAATTGAGGTATGGATTGCATCGGTTGAGATGTGAAATGGGTAGATGAGAGGTTCCTAAAGAAGAGTGGGAGGACATAATTTGTAGGTTTTGCAAAGATGGAG
This sequence comes from Cupressus sempervirens, assembly GCA_028749045.1. Taxonomy (NCBI): domain Eukaryota; kingdom Viridiplantae; phylum Streptophyta; class Pinopsida; order Cupressales; family Cupressaceae; genus Cupressus; species Cupressus sempervirens. The sequence goes on along the minus strand of CM053787.1, from coordinate 926,120,832 downwards.
TGGTAGAAATGGAAGGGCACTATGTGAAAGATTGCACCACATATAGGGACATTCACAACTAGTATAAGGACACTTGATAGGGAACCAACATAAAAGAACTTTTTAAAGGGGAAAGACTCAACAAAGGGGTAATCTTAATTATGCAGATCCACAACAAAAGGGATAGCCTAGAGAAAGCACAGTAATTTAACTAGGGGTTCTTTTGGTCCCCATAGACCACGAGTCTTGTGGACATCATTAAAAAATTTCATTTCATTTTGCTTCTCAATTTCTAATTTTGAACTTGTATATTTACTTAATTTTTGAAAAGTAAAAATAAAACCACCCAAATCTAATGATTCATTCCAACTAAATCTAAATAGTTGGCCACAACTACAAAATAGTGAATTTATAGCTTGTTTTTTCACTTCTAGACCTTGTATGACACACCTTTTTATTGATGGTCTATATTTTTACAAAATCTAAATATTACACTTACAAATTTATTAATAAATTATTATTATTTCGATGGAGTAGATTGAAATTATTAATAAATAGTAAAAACTTAATATTAATATTATAGTATTTTATTTCTAATATAAATATGTATTGATTTTTATAATTCATGATAAGATTAGTTTTTGCTTATTGAAAATATATTAATATGAATTTAGAAATTTATCTTTATTACTAAATTATTAACAATCATGGTTAATATACATTCTTTCATATTACTTTTTAAATAGAATTGTTTAAATTGTAGACATTTATTTTGTAAGTTTTATATTTTTACATATATTACTAATTTTTAATCTTAAAGTATATAAATATTTATATTTTTATATATTTATACTATTCTACAATCTTTTTAAAATTGAAATTTTATTAACTTGAGATTTTTGCATCTAGTAATTAGATCACTTGCACAGAATTGACAAAATGTAGACTGTGAAATTTTCTCTCAACCCTAATCCATTTATGCATGATTATTGAACTCATGAGAATGAAGGATGGAACCTAGTAGTCAAAAAGTGTTAGTGGAGGAAAAAGGTACAAGAATGTACTCTCAAAAGCCTAAATTTAGAATCGACCAAGAAGAGGAAATCCATGCGTAGGCACAACCATTTTATCCTTCTTTAAAAGCCTAGAAATTGATAATATTCAAAGAAACAAATCTCAGATCATTCAATTTTTTCTATGTATCCAAAAATTAGAGGATCTGGAGGGATGTAGATTGTTCCCTTGTTGATTTCCATCCCTAAATTTGCAATAGGGGCAAATTGTATGGAGTTAGGTCGCCATGCAAAAAAAATCATTGATATAGGTAGCAAGGGTCAAGGTAGAAGGCCCTTTTATGGTTCATGAAAGAAATTTCCCCCTAAGGAAAATATTACCTCAAAAATATCAAACACTACATATAGGGTGGAATCAAGGAAACTAAATAATCAAAGCAACGATGTTAATATGAATTCAGATACTCCATCTAAAACACAATATTACACAAAAATGCATCTAGAGGATATAATGAATCCTCTATTAGAATAAGAAGTTATCATAATTAAAGAATCTAAAATTTCAGCAAAAGAAATAGTCAAATTTAAGAAGAGACTAGGTCTATGATAGTGTGAGGATATTTAAGCAAGAGGAGTATCAGAGAGTTTATTAACCTTATGGGATACAAGAAAAGTCAGTTTTGGGTAAGGATTTAGTTATATGCTTACACTTGGATAAAATATCTTATTTGTTTATTTATTATTGTATAAAGGTTAATCAAGCTAAAGTAAGTGCAAAATGATTGTAAAAAATGATGAATCATGCATTTTCTACCATTAAATATTTCCCCCACATTGACTTGCATGCAAATAATAATGAAAATGCATGTCAAATTAAATATTTGTAACCAATAAGATGGTAAATTCTTGGATGCCTATAAAATGATCACAAGCTATAGATGAAAACTCCTTCATTCTACATGAATAATGCATAATGAAAAATGTATAAAATAGAAATCAAAGATTGAGTAACATCATGCAAACATTTAAAATGATCATGTATTTTTCCTAATGAAAAGGAAAAGAAAAAGAAAATAGAGATTTTGGTCAAGATCACTCCTAAAATAATGAAGTGGATAAATTGTACTTTGGAGCACCCAAAGACATGTGATAATATCTACTACTATCTTTGAATCATTTGGTAGTCTTACCAATGCTTAGATTTTATAAAGAATATTAATGAATGCATTTGTTCCCCTCTAGTTAGCTACATAAATTTCATGCAAATAGGTTGGAGGAGAGTAAATTTTCTTTGCACTAAGATAGATGTAATAAAGTTCAATGAGTATGGAAAATTTTCAATAACCACACAAAATGGCATAGTCATTAAACACAAAAATGTAGGAATTTATGTTCATGAAAACATCATAAATGTGAAGGCAATAGCTTTACCTTTAATCATGCACCCAACTGGTCAAGATATATTGACATAAAGTATTAGATAGAGGATCACAATATGTTGAGTGACATGGCATATCATCATGAAAATCATGCACCTCTTTATTATATGATAATAATATTTAAACACAATAATCATAATATAAATAAAGTGGACTAATGTAAACTTTTAAAAGATAAGCATGGTAGGCATAGATAATCCAATAACCATGGACACCAGTAAAATTTTTCCTATTTTTTGATGAGGGTTGGTTGATATTTCGATGAAAAATGATCAAAAAATTGTGTCACTATAATTTTGTCAAAATTTTGATGAATTCTAGGGCTGTCTATATATCAACAAACAACCTTGTATAAAATGATCTCAATCTTTGTCATCAGGTGGTATTAGACCATTACTAGGAAACACCAAAATTTTGACAATTAGGAGATTGGTATCGAAAAGCTTTCCATGCCATCAACGATAGGCCTTGTCAAAACATCGATGAAACATCATTAGAATCCTATGATATTCTAATGATATTGTCATGTCATCGATGACAATGCCCATCGATTGATTGACTTGATCATAGTCCTAGTTTTTTTTTTAATCATAAAAATCCTATTTGTTTGGTGTTTAAGGAGTTGATTTTTGAACAATGACATTGGTAAGGGTAGATTATGTGAGAAGTTGTATCTTTGAAATATTTGGGAACTTATCCTTATTTAAATATTGTGTGTTATGCCCATTTATAACCTACTAATCTATGCTTGGAGGGGTGTGTCTCTTCACATCCTTGCAAGATATAAGATGAGATTTAAACTCCTTTCAAGGGGGGATCAACCAAATAATTTTATATTATAATAATATCATTTATAGATTACTACAATAGAACAACCTTAATAACATTCTATCCAATTGGAATAAGAAGGAGAAGATCATCGATTGGCGTCCCTCATTCAACACCAAACATGTAACAAAACAACATTATGTAGGAATCTTAAAAAAATATTGTCATCAATACTTTCCTTCTAGATTCAAACCATGAATAGATAGTCCTTACCTAGAATTACCCTAAAATCATGGAGAGATTTTTTCTTTACCCTAAAACCTCAATTTCTCATTCATTTTTGTTGCTCGGCACCCTACAACCAAATACAATGAAATCATGATCAATTAGCATTACAAAATATGTTGAAAAGTTTCAAGATATGTTCCAATTTTGTTACTTTAGTGAGTGTGCTATAACATATTAGGATCTATAGTGTTACCAATATGGTTGTGATTAGAAGAGATCAATTTTAGTGAATGAAGGCATTGCATATTTCAACAAAGGAAACAAAACATTACTTTTAATAACATCAAAATGTAGAATGTAGCAATAGTCAAAATAAGGAACTCAGTGATAGAACTACAATGTAAATAGTAAAGAATTATTGTCTATAGCCACTTAAGCATCCATATATCTTTGGTTTTTCTCCCTCCATCCAAAATAATATTAAACCACTCTAAATTGAGAATGCATGTGTAGGAGCATTCCATATGCATGGACAATAGGTGGAGCTAAAAAAATGCAACACGTTTACATTGATGACTTGTATTAAAAATGCAAACATGTTGCATTTTTCAGCTCCACCTGATGTCTTATGCATATTGATTGAGATTGCACATTGAACTAGGGCCTCCTTTTGCATTTCCTAAAACCAAGAGATTTGGCACAGTTAAGATCTAATACTATCTGTATTAATTTGGTCCACTCAAGGATAATATTTTAATTTTTCCTTGAAACATACTTAGTAAAGGATATCCGACATGTTAATTGATAATTTCTCTTGAATATGTTCACTAACATGATTAATTCACACATAGAAAACAAAGTGTTTGATGCAGATGCAATGAATATTTCAAGTGTTCTTTCAGTAACTTTAGATAGCTATGAAATAGAAATAGAAGACAAACAAATTATCAATATTAATTACAAGATTCTCAACAAGGTATGTAAAGTCATCATAGATTTTGGTTACATTCTATGTGGTAGATTTAACAATGTATAGAGGGCCCTGAAACTAACTTCAAGAAGAGAGGAATCTCTCCTCAACTACTCACCCCTATTGTCCCATGATAATTGCTTTCTTTTTAGGGGAGAATGGTGTAGGAGCACCCCAATTTTGGCTTGCAAGACTCAATTTTGGGCGATAGATATGCAATAAGGGTTTCTTAGTTAATCATCTCATCATCACTAACCTCAAATTAAAACAATAGTTATTTAAGAGATCTTATTAGAAAAAACAAGTACCTTCCCATTAGAAGCTTCAATAATGACCCAATTATTGAGATACCTAAAGAAAACACAACATACAGAAGAAAGTAGTCTTCTTAAGTTAGTCAAGAGAAAAGACTAGATAGGAGAAAGAGTACATGGATGAAGAAAAACAAAAAAAGGATTAAAAAAGGGATGTTAGCATTCAAGATTGTCCAATTAGCAATGAAGAAATAAAGAATTTTGTAAAAAAAAATTTAGGAGTATCATATGGTCAAACCAAAATAGATGAAATAAATTAATATGTCAAAGAATTTAATCTCATAGATGATCTTTAAGAAAAAGCATTTATAGGACCAAATATTAAATTATAAGTAATAAGTGATAGCAAATGAAAAGTGAAAAAATGACATGTATTTGTTCAGCAACATTAAAGTGGTTGAGACTGAACATCACAGAAGTCTCCAAACGCTGAAAGGATTGAACTAAGGTTGTGGAAATATAAAGGATCAATTTAAGTAGCATGACAAGGATCTTAAGTATTTTGAGGATGTCATTCCCCCTAATCTGTCCAATTGTTTTGTGAACTGTGATTGTTATTGGAGATTTTTATAAGTCACCATTATGTTGGGTCTCCTATTATTCCATGAAGTTTAATGATATGAACCATCACATTGGATGGAAATGGAATTTAAGTTGTTTTGAGTCCTTGTGTAGAAAAGACATCATCATACTATCTTGACCATGATAGTGACAATCATAGTAATATATTAATTCATTAAAGGTTAGATCTGTATGGTTGGGAACAAAATATTGTGATTGATCTTGAAATACATTGAGGTTATTTATTTGGTTTGAAGTGTGTGTTAGGAAGGTTTAAATCATTTCATGTGTCATTGTTATGCCATGGTCATAGTATGACATTCAAATCATATTGTGAAAAGAAAGAGCCTTTGGTTCCAAAAAAGTCTATGCATTCATCTATCATGTTTGAAAGGGAGCAAGAAAAAAATATGAATCCATACTGAGAGTTGTTAAGTTGATGGAAGGGTTGAGCATTAGGTGGATAGAGTAACATCATCATTAACTACCTAATAGGTGTAATTTTTAATATGATCAGTGAATGTGATAGGAGTTCAATTCATTTGAAGGATCTAATTTCATTGGGTGCTTCATGAGTTGTAGTGAAGTGAGTTTGAATGTCTATGGGATTGGGTATTCTTATTGCATTCACGAAGGGCGTGGTGAATTAGAGATCCAAATATCCCTTTGGGTTTGTATGATGGAAATGGTGAAGCTTCCATTGGGAGTTTGTTTAGAAATATTTTATAATCAATAAATGAGTTTGATCTATCTGATCCAATTTATATGGTGTTATGTTGATTTAGTGAAGGTTTATTTGAGTGTCAATTTGGTAAGGCATTTGGGAAGAATTGAATGGTATTTATGGGCCACAGAGTAGGTTTTTAATAGAACATTAGAATTAAATTTTTAATAAAACATGAAAATTTTAATCCTTCACTAGGAGTCTAAATAGAAAGCTCTTGCATCTTCACTACTACATTTGGGCCTGAATTGTGACAACCACTAGTTGGCCAAGCAACATCAAATTGGATTCCATCGGACCTATGTTAGACTTTTGCTATTAGAAATTGTGATGACAAGGGCATCCATCACAATTTTGAAGGATAAAGGTGTCGTAAATTGAAACATAAAAGGCAAATGGTTCATCTTTGTGTCATCCCAATTGTGATAGTAGAGTGTTATAATTGTGAAAGTCTAAGCTTTTTGTCTAACATTGGACCGACAGCTAGTCGTGAGTGCTATCTATCCTAATTATGATGGTTGTGTGATAGTCATGTTGTGGAAGTGATGATTATCTGTTAGAATAGTCTATCATAATTATGATGGGTATCTAACAACAATTTTGGAAGTGTGACTGCTATCCATCAGAACAAATCATCACAATTGCGATAAGTTGCTGAATTATTTTGAATGAAATTGGTGGCAAACAAATCCTATTGCTATTTTTCCACTTTGATTCACTTTGTAGTTCCATCCACATGCCAGGTGGTAGCTAACTTCATGAGCTAAGATCCCTTTTTAAATGTGGTTGGGTAAGGCTAGGGAAATTCAAGCTAATAAGCCTGCACTATTTTAGTTCCATTATTTTCTTAATCTGTCACATTAGACCTTAACCATGGCTAGTTATGGTTAAACTATCCTTTCTATCCATAAGAAATTTTTTGATGATTTCTTTGTAATTTAATACATCCTAACACAACCCAATGTGATCAACATCTATTTATGATCATAACTGTACACTCCATCTACTTTGGTTCACTTGGATTTCAAGTGGCTCGTGAGGAGATAGAAACCAAAATGACATTTTTAAAAGTTGTGGTGGCTAAATTCAGGAGAATTTGGCACATCAAATTGTCTATTATTGGGCACTTCTTATGAATATCTGAAGATATTGTAGCATAATTGGTACAATATCAACATGAACAAATTTTCACAATCAATCATAGTAGAGAGATGCATATTTTGGATTTGATTGTGTGCCATATTTTTGCATTAAGTGTGACCCATCATTAGGATGTGAAGAGCTAGAGGAGATAAATCACTAAGTGTGATCTGAAATGTTAATGCAAAAATATGGCACACTTAGTTGTCATGCAACAATAGGTTAATATTGAGCTACCCTTAGCTTCGAGAATAAATTAGTATTCTCTACTAATCAAGGCCAACCATGTGAAGGTGGAAGCTTATTTTCCTCCCAAACATCTAAATTCCCTGTTAACATAAAAAATATTTAAGAAATGATCAATCTTTAAAGTACAAAAAAAGGTTCCATGCCTGCAAAAATGGCATCATTTTCCCATCTTCTGGTGCATCTCATTTTTTTGTCACATCCAAAATAAGAATCCACTTCTTTGAATCAAGAATGCACATGTAATTGCATTCTATATGCATGGACAATGGACACAGCTAGAAAAGTGCAATATGATTACATTGACTTAATAGGTCTATTAATTTTTTAAAATTATAAGCCATCATGAGCATTAGAATTCTAGTTGTTATGGCCAAGAGAATGTCCTCAGCAAGCCAACACATAGAAAGTCTTGATTTTCTTGCATGTTGAGGGCATTACCCTTGCCTAGAGTCAAAGTTACAATGTTCATGATGGTCTATTACTTAAAATTCCTAATTAAAGACATCCAACAAAAAATGAAAACTTGTTGCATTTTTTAGTTGCACGTGATGTCGTATGCATATGAATTGAGATTGCATATTGAACTATAACCTCCTTTTGACTTGTCTTAAACCAAGAGTTTCACATAGTTATTTGTCATGCAATTATATAGGGTTAATGTTGAGATTCACTTGGTTTCAAGAATAGTTTAATATTCTCTACTAATTAGGGCCAACCATGTGAAGGTAGAAGCTCATTTGGCCCCACCCCCCAACCCCCAACATCTAAATTCCCCATTAACATCTAAAATATTTAAGAAAGGATCAATATTTTAAGTACCTAGAATGTCCTCATCACATCCTACTACTCTTAGGGGAAGTCCATCTTCATTCCTCATGAGTAATTCATCATAATTATTTAGTGATTCATGTACATCTAGCACAGGTACATCCAAGAATGTCCTCATCACCTCCTGCAAAAGATGAATCAATTATTACAAAATTATCCCAAAGAAATAATAGTTCAAGTGAAATAAACACATGAAATATGAGAGAGAGAAAAGAGGAATATACTTACCAAAGGTGTTGCCATTGCATCTATGTCCATGCTATGTGTTGAGTTAGTTTTATTATTTTTATATTGTGCCAAAATCTCTTTGTTTACATTAACACACACACACACACACACACACACACACAGATATACATATATATACATATATACATACATACATATACGTTGATCTCAGATTTGTTTTGACAAGTGAGTATTTATACACTGAAGTCATTTACTTAGTTCATGTTGAACAAGTAGTATATATTGAGTACAACATGTATAAGTTAGAGCTTTTTGAGTTAATAGTGAGTGCTAAATCACTCATGTGCCAAGTTATTCAAGAAGTTGAGTAGATAGTATATGCCGAGTGATTCTAGAGGTGAGAAAGTAGTGCATGTCGAGTCATTCAGATGCAGATTCATAGTATTGAAATCACTATATGCCAAGCATTAGAGACTTCATATGCCGAGTAACATAGTTTTGTCATAGTTGTTTGTATTGGCACAAAATACTATGTAAACCATTTTAAAGCTGACTTATAGATTGAATTACAATATTTTGGTCATAAGGATGAATCTTAAGTTGGAATCCGTATGAATTGCATGCATCCAATTAGGTAACGGGAAGGTTTAAGCAACAAAATGGGTGAATCACAACCATTGATTCATACCTAACCCTACGTCACCTAAGTCTCTTAAGGAGGAAAAACCCTAAACTTCCTATGAGTAGGAAAGAGAATATATGAATGAGAAAGGAGAGTTTTGCATGTGCAAACTAGGACATTCATGGTGATCAAGGTAGTGAAATAAAAGTGCATTGTAGTGTTGGAAATCTAATTGAAAAGATCATTATTGAAGATCAAAGAGGGAGATTGTTGAAAGGACGAAGATTGGTTGATAAAGAATGTTTTCAATCATTGTTTTGTCATTAATTTCAAACCTGCTATTTGCTAGAATGACATTTTCCTTATAAGATCTAAGTACTATCACTTAGTTGATTGATGAAGAGAATTTAATCAACAAGATGTAACAAGAGCACCTAAGGGAAAGGTTGAGTTATGATATTGTAATAAAGTGCAAGCATCAGATAAGACAATGGTTAAATGATGTATTGATAATATATTCAAAGGTACAAAATTTGGCCACACTTAGAAGCACTAGAAGTATAAGTTGGAACAAGGTTGATTGAAGAGCTTGAACTAAATTCATTACTAAGTGTCGAGCAACCTAGTTCAAGCCAAGACAATTTTAAGTTGGAGCCAAGAAAATACAAAATCTAGTGTGCGTCAAGTGAAGAACAGGTACCAAGTGAACTTTAGGTGTTGAACGAACTTTAGGTGCCAAGTGAACTTCAAGTGTCAAGTGATATAGTAGGTTTCAAGCATCAATAAAACATAGTTGATGCTAAGTAACATAGTATGTGTTGAGCACCAAAATTTCAATAGTGCCGAGTTACTGCATTATTTTAAATGTCAAAGATTTGCCAAATCTGAGTTGATGTAGTTGTTACCTAAATTTTTTTGAATTAGTTGGAGGATAAGGATGATGAGCTAGTGGCACAGAATTCTATGCAAACCATTTTTGAGAGAATTCAAGAGGATTCTTCAAGATGTTTCTAGAAGAAACAAGATGTGGGTTAGATTCAATGAATCCTACCTAATCCATTCAAACCAAAATTAAAGGATGGAAGAATCAAGTAGGAAAATTAATTCTAGACTTCTATTTAAGGAGTCACAGACCAAGAAGCAAGAGTTGCCGATGTGCCAAGTTTTGAAATGGTTGAAGGGTGTCAAGAAGAAGACATCTAGGAGAAGGAAGAATAGAGCACAGAGACTCTACATCAATAAATGGTCAAAGAGAGATGATTGCAATGGTACATTGAGCATGAAGACTCAAGAAGACAAAGCTTGAATGGAGGATAAGCTATCAAAGTTGTAGAGACTGAAAGCCAAGCAATGTTATGAGCTGAAGAGTTATCTAAAATCTATAAGTTAGGTTGTATGCTGCAATAAAGTCAAAACCCCTTATTGTTACTCTCTAGCAATTGTATCAGTTAGGGTAAAGGAAAGTCCTATGGACTTAGGTTGGTTTAACAGGCATTTGTAAATCCTTTAATAGGGTGGCATTTCAAGTGAATTTTCTAAAGTCCTCTAACCAAACTGACTTCTAATAGAGTGGTTAAATCCTTTAACTAGGTCACATTTAATAGTGTGTTGTAGCCTTTAATAGGGCAGGCCTTTTAGAGGGCATCACTTCAGAAGAGTGAGAATTGAGTAGCATGTTGCTAGTGGTTTTCCCCAAATTGTGTTTCTACATAAATCATTGTGTTATGTGTTGATGCTTTATGTGTTATGTTTGCATGTTGACTTACAGTAACTTGTTGAATAGGAAAGTTAAAGCTTGGATGAATGAACAAGTTTGATAGACACACTTTAATTGATAAAATGTTTGAATAGGACATTTGGACCTTGAATAAATGACTCAACAGCCACCCCCCCCCCCCCCCGCCCCTCAGTTATTCTAAAAAATGTGTAACAATTGGTATCAGAGCCAACTGCTGATTTAGTTTCAAGGTACTAGAAGCAGAAAGATCAAGATGTCCAAGAGATAAGTTCCCAATCTCAAGAAAGACAACTCTGCCTCATGGTAGAGTCTAATGAAATTGCACCTTGGATCAATAGGTGACTATGCAAAAACCTCAATTGGAGTGGAACATGTAGATCCAATTGGACCCCTCTCTATAGATGATTTAAACAAAAGGAAGGAGCTCAATTAGGAAATGTTGGAGATTGCCTCTACACTCAGTTATGCTGAATTTAATGACATCAAAGGTTGTGACACTACATTAAAAATGTGGAAAGCCCTGATAGATATCTATGGAGGAGATCAGAATGTTTAGAGAGTAAAGAGAGAAAGCCTCAAAGGAAAGTTTGATGACATGAAAATGGAGGAAGGTGAAAATGTTACTCAATATGGCTCTATGATGAAAGAAGTAGTAAGTGCCATAAAAAGTTTGAGTGGTTAATTGGAAGAAGAGACTGTCAATAAAAAATGCTTCAGAATCTTGCTCCCTATTTATGCCATTAGAGTTTTAGCCATCCAAGAGTTAAGGTGAGTGCAAGAAAACACACTAACCTTTGAAGGTATAGTGGGAAGACTTACTGCATTTGAACTATCCAACTTTGATAACTATAGACCTAAGAACCTTGAATCTACTTTCAAGGCCAAGCTAACATCGAAAGACACTAAGGAGGTGACATCAAAGAAGAAGAGTAGAAAAGGAAAACATGCATCCAGTGATAGCAACATAGATGAGGAAGATGCAGAATAGTTGGAAGCACTACTGGCTAGAAGATTCCATAGAGGCAAAGGTAAATTCAAAGGTAAGCTCTCTATTATTTATTTCAATTACAATGAAGTAGGCCATATTATTGCAAGGTGTACATAGAAGAAAAACTTCAAGGAAGGGAACAAGTACAAGAACAACAGAGAAGATGATAGCAGAGATTACAAGGACAAAGGAAAAAGATGCTACATTATTGAAAAAGATTCTGATGAGAATGATGATGAAGTAGTCTATGTAGCCATAAAGGATGAATAAGATAAAGATGAAGCAACAACATTAGCAACCTGTGTGAACAAGAATGACAAGTGGATCACAGATAGTGGATGCTCACATTACATGATAGTAGATAAAAGTAAGTTTATTTCTCTTACTTAGTATAATGGAAATAATGTTAGATTTGGAAAATGATGCTCCATGCTAAATCAAAGGGAAAGGTTCTATTAAACTTACTAAAAAAAATTCCTGTGATAATGCATACTATGTTGAAGGCTTGAACTACAATTTGTGGAGTGTACCACAGTTAGGCAATGTAGGTTGCAATGTAGAATTTGGAAACAAAACTACCAAAATCTATGACACTAATGGAAATATGTTATGAAAGGGTGAACAAACTAGGAGTAACTTGTTTTACCTAGATATGGATGATGCAACTTGTCTTGTTGTTAGACTTGATGATGTGTGGTTATGCAATAAAAGACTATGTCATGTTAACTTTGACAATCTAATTAGCATCAACAAAAAGAAGAAAGCCAAAGGTTTGCCAAAACTAAAGAAACCTAAAAATACAATGTGCAAACAATGTCAACTAGGGAAGATGACTAAGTCTAGTTTCAAAAGTAAAACATACACTTACAAGAAAGAACTAGAGTTAGTCCATATAGACTTATGTGGTCCAATAGAAGTACAAAGCTACCTAGGAGATAGATACATAATGCTATTTGTAGATGGCTACTCTAGGATGATGACTGTTATGTTTTTGAAGCAAAAATTTGATGCATTTCAAATATTTAAGTGGTATTTGGAAAAATTTGAGAAGGAAATAGGAAAGAGTCTGAAGTGCCTAAGATTAGAAAGAGGAGGTGAGTTTACATCAAAAGAATTTGAGATATTCTGCAATGACAAAGGAATCAAAAGGCAAACATTAGCACCAAAAACTCCACCTCAAAATGGTATTGCTAAAAGAAGCAATAGATCAGGGATAGACTATGCAAGAACATTGATGATGGAGAAAAATGTTCCTCTAAAGTATTGGAGAGAAGCTATAAGCACTACTGCTTACACCCTAAATAGAGTCAAAGTCAAGAAAGGTACAAATGCAACACCTTTTGAATTATGGTAGGGTCACTCACCTAATGTGAAACATTTCAAAGTATTTGGTTGTAAATGCTATATTCTTAAAGATACTAGAAATGGAAATTTTGATACAAAGAGTGATGAAGGCATATTCTTTGGATACTCTACTAGAAGAAAAGCATACAAGTGTTTTAATACTAACACTAACAAGATTGTGGAGAGTGCAAATGTAAAGTTTGATGAGCATGTAGAAGTCCAAGTTGATGAATCCAGGAAATCAAAAGATTATAGATCCTTTGTATACTTCTATGAAGGAATGACTATTAAAGATGATGTTGCCAATCAAATTGAAAATCAGCAACAAATTTTAGTATCAACCAAGTCACAGCTAGTGAATGTCGAGCTGCATTTAGAAGCTGAGTTGCAGAATGAAAAAAAATACACATTCTGACTCTAAAATTAGTTCACATGAAAGAGACAATGAAATAATAGATGAAGAAGAAAAAAATGACTCTGAAACTAAAGGATCAAACATGTAAAGAAGGATAGAACCAAGATTAGCCAGGTATGTAAGAAGACATCACCCTGTAGATCAAATCATTGGTGACAAGGATGCCAGACCTATGAAAAGGAATAGACTAAGGAATGAATCATGTCTACTGAGCATGGTTGAGCCTAAACAACAACAGATGTACTACTAGATGATGATTGGTATAAAGGCATAGAAGAAGAGATAGATCAAATTGATAAAAACAAAACCTAGACCCTAGTTCCTAAACTAGCTAATAAGAATGTAATTGGTACCAAATGGGTGTTTAAAAACAAGCTTGATGAGAATGGTGAAATAAATAGAAATAAAGACTAACTATTTTGCAAAGGTTATGCACAAGAAGAAGGATTGGATTATGGAGAAACATTTGCCCTAGTTACAAGGATGGAAGGAGTCAGGACACTACTTGCATATGTTGCTTACAAAGGTTTCAAAGTCTACCAAATGGATGTAAAGTCTGCTTTTCTAAATGGTATACTAGAAGAGGAAGTATACATAGAACAACTTGAAGGATTTTTTGATGACAAGAACAAGGATATGGTTTGTAAACTGCACAAGGCACTCTATGGTTTAAAGCAAGCACCTAGAGCATGGTATGAGAGACTGCACAAATATCTTGTGAAGATAGGATTTGAATGAATAGATGATAACAACAACTTGTATACCAAGGCATAAAAAGGTAAATATATCTTGATATCTAAAATCTTTTTTGATGATATAATATTTGGAGGAAAAGATGTTCTTTCCAAAGATTTTGCAAATGAAATGAAGCATGAGTTTGAAATGTCAATGTTTGGAGAAATCAAATTCTTTGTTGGATTGCAAGTACATCAACTAAAGCATGGCATATTTGTGACCCAATCCAAATACATCAAGGAGATACTCAAGACATTTGGATTAGAAGACTCAAAATCAGTCAGCACACCAATGGTTATAGGACATAAGTTATCCAAGAATGATGAGTCAACTAAAGTGAATCAAACAATATATAGATCAATGATTGGAAAGTTGTAGTATGTTGTACATAGTAGACGAAACATTGCATTAGTAGTTGGAATAGTAGCAAGATTTTCTACAAATTCAAGAGAAAATCATATGATGGTAGTAAAGAGAATACTGAGGTACCTAAAAGGAACTTATTACTTTGGTTTGTACTACAAGAAAAGTGAAAAGTTTAAGCTAAGAGTCTACACTGATGTAGATTGGGGAGGTAACATTGATGATAGAAAAAACACTAGTGGAGGAGCATTTTTCTTAGGTAGAAGGTTGATCACCTAGACCAATAAAAAGCAAAGTTGTACCTCATAGTCCACAGTAGAAGTTGAATATGTTGTAGCTGCTATCAATTCCACTAATATTGTATAGATCAAACATTTGTTGCAAGGTATGAAGAAAGAGGTAAATGATCCTATGATATTTTATTGTGATAATACAAGTGCCATCAACATATCAAAGAACCCTATAATTTATTGCAATTAAGTATCACTATGTAAGAGAATTGGTGGAAGATAAGCAAGTGAAGATGGAATATGTTAGCTCAAAGAAATAGATTGTTGATATCTTCACAAAAGCACTACCTAAAGATTCTTTTGAGTATTTTAGAGGTAAGTTAGGGATGATACCCCTAGCTAAGGATACTTGAAACAACAGTAAGATTTCCTTGCATCAAATGAGTTGATTGTTGAAATATTACAAATTAATGCAGAGGATACTTTCTTTAGGATTTATGCCTGAAGTAATCAAAGTGCAAAAATTCCACATCAATCACAAGCAAGGTGATAGAGGGAGAAATTGAAAGTTTTATAAAATGTTGTATTTGCATGATAAAATGTTGAGATAATATGTCTTTGGCATTGTTGTCAAAGAGGGAGATTATTGTCAATAAACTGATCAAATCTAGAGAAAGAAGGACATTGTCAAATCCAAAGAAAGATGGAGAAGTTAGCAGAACTTATCAACAATGAAGTATGAAAAAGAGGAAAGGGTATAGTGGCTAAGAGGGAGAAGTAGAAGTAAAGTAATCAAGATAGTAGATCACAAAGGGAGAAGTGAAAAGTAATGGTAACACATATTTCTTTTTGGCATTTGACTTTCTATTTTAACCTAGTTAGCATTTTGAGAACTTGGTTAAATAGTTTGGTCTAATGGTAAATCAGTTTGGTTTGCCATCAATGCCAAAGAGAGAGATTGTTGGAAATCTGATTGAAAAGATCATTGTTTCAAAGAGGGATATTGTTGCAAAGAGGAAGATTGGTTGATAAAGAATATTTTCAATCATTGTTTTGTCATTGATGTCAAACCTACTATTTGTTGGAATGAAATTTTTCTTATAAGATCCAAGTACTATCATTTAGTTGATTGATGAAGATGATTTAATCAACAAGATGTAAAAAGAGCACCTAAGGGAAAGGTTGATTTATGATATTGTAATGAAGTGCAAAGATTAGCTAAGATAATGGTTAAATGATGTATTGATAACATACTCAAAGATACAGAAGTTAGCCACACTTAGAAACAATAGAAGTATAAGTTGGAACAAGGTTGATTGCAGAGCTTTAACTAAGTTCATTAATAAGTGTCAAGCAAGCTAGTTCAAGATGAGCAACCTTTTAGTTGGATCCAAGAAAATACAAAATCTAGTGTGCGCCAAGTGAAGAACAGGTGCCAAGTGAACTTCAAGTGCCAAGTGAACTTTAGGTGTTGAGTGAAGTTCAAGTGCTAAGTGATATAGTAGGTGTCAAGTGTCAGTAAAATATAGTTGATGATGAGTAACACAATATGTGTCGAGCACCAAAATTTCAATAGTTTCAAGCTGTTGCATTATTTTAAATGTCGAAGATTTTCAAAATCTGAGCCAACGTAGTTGTTACCTAGAATTTTGTGAATTATTTGGAGGATAAGGATGATGAGCTGCTGGCATAGAATTCTATGTAAACCTTTTTTGAGAAAATTCAAGAAGATTCTTCAAGATGTTTCTAGAAGAAACAAGATGTGGGTTAGATTCAATGAATCCTACCTAATCCATTCAAGAAAAAATTAAAGGATGGAAGAATTGAGAAAGAAAAGTGATTCTAGACTTCTTTTTAAGGAGTCACAAACCAAGAAGCAAGAGCTGCTAGTGTGCCAAATTGTGTAGTAGTTGAAGGGTGTCAAGAAGAAGAAATCTAGGAGAAGGAAGAATAGAGCACAGAGAATCTACTTCAATAAGTGGTCAGAGAGAGATTATTACACTGGCACATTGAACATGAAGACTCAAGAAGACAAAGCTTGAAAGGAGGGTAAGTTGTCAGAGCTACAGAGACTAAAAGCTAGGTAATGTTATGAGCTAAAGAGTGATCTAAAATTTGCAAGTTAGGTTGTATTAGGTAATCAAATCAAAACCTCTTATTGTTACTCTCTAGAAATTGTATCGCTTAAGGTAAAGGAAAATCCTATGGACTTAGGTTGGTTTAACAAAAAAATTTAAATCTTTTAATAGGTTGGCATTCCAAGTGAATGTTCTAAAGTCCTCTAACTAGGCCCACTTCTAACAGGGTGGTTAAATCCTTTAACCAGGTTGCATTTAACAATGTGTTGTAGCCTTTAATAGGGTATGCCTTTCATAGAGCATCATTTCAGAAGAGTGAGAATTGAGTAGCATGTTACTAGTGGTTTTTTCCAAATTGGGTTTCCACATAAATCACCATGTTATGTGTTGATTCTCTATGTGTTATGCTTGCATGTTGATTTATAGTAACTTGCTAAATAGGAAAGTTAAAGCTTAGATGAATGAACAAGTTTGATAGGCACACTTTAATTGATAAAAAGTTTGAATAGGACATTTGGACCTTGAATAACTAATTCACCTCCCCCACTCTTAGTTATTCTAAAATATTTTTAACATGTAGAATCAGTTAAAGGAGAACAAAAGAAGGAAATAGTGAACAACAGAGTGACGTCTAATAAAAAAGAATCAAGAATACATCACTTTGGAGGTGATCTGTCATCAAGCAACAAAGTGTTAACTATAGGATCAATGCTCAGACATTCTAATAGGTGAATTGGTTAAATCTCTTAATAGAGTAATCCTAATAGGTTGTATTGAAATCCTCTAACAAGGTGCTTACTTTATTGTGAGTTGAAGTCCTTTAACAAGGCACACTTTTAACAGGGTGTTGAAATCCTTTAATAGGGTAAGCCCTAATAGTCTTTGTAAGCTTTTAATAGGGTAGGCCTTTCACAAGGTAGATCATGTTTCATGATAAAAAATTGTAACTTTCATTAGATACACTTTATTACTGTAGTAGTGAAGATTTGTGGGTGTTAGCCCCACTCGAGTTTTACCTTCTAAATGGAGGGTTTTTGGATAATCATATCAGTGTCATATATGTGTGAATGCTTTTTTGCTTTCATGCTTTAGATATACATGCTTCACATGATATTTCAATTTACTTATTGAATTTATGAGATGGATATGTGGTGAATATTTTGTGGGTTAAAAGTTTGAACTACTAATTCACTCACCCCCCCCCCTTGTACCTTTCCTATTGTAATTCCAATAATTGCTATCAGAGCCTAGTTCTTTAAAAGAAAAGATTTGAAACTTTGAGAAAAGATATTGGAAAGGGAAGTCTACAAGTTGGGAAAGATTATTGAGAATGAGGAGATTGAAATACATCTCAATCTACATTAGTTGAATGAAGCAAGAGAATATTTAAAGAAATCTTTAAAGAAAAGGAAGGAAATTGGTATTGAGGAGAATGACACACAATAGAAAGAGATAGACACTACTAAGGTATTTGCAAATGGAGACTCCAATGAATTTGATGCAATAGTTGTAGATCTAATGAAAAAGAATAGAGCCCAAGTTGAACAAATTAGAAATCTCAAGTTAGAGTAAGAATCACAAGCCATGCTACTATGTGAGGTGAATGAATAGAAAAAGAAAGCTATGGAAGACAATGCCATGATTGAAGATGACAAAAGAGTTTTGACCAACAGACTAGAAGGAAAATCATTAGAAGTAACTAGGATTGCCAACATGCAATTGGAATCTTTGGGTCAACTGATTAATGCCAACCATGAATTGAATGCTAAGGACATTGAGATAACAACTTTGAAGTTGTAGAATGAGTTGTAGAATGAGCAATTGAACAATGAGCTAAAAAGGAAAAGGAATTTGATGAAAGTTTTAATAAATCTAGTAAAATCCATCAAATACTTTCAGTAATTAATGAGATCCCCTAGATCCAACAATGATACATCTAGACTGGGATATACAAATTCTAAAGAAGGAGAGTCATCGAAAAGTGCTAAAGAAAGGAGTAACAAAGGTAAGAATTCCAAACCTACTTGTCATAATTGTGGTAAGGAAGGACATACTACCAATATATGTAGGAGTAAGACTATAAATCATAATGTTAACCAAAAGAGCATGGATCATTGTCATAAGTGCAAGAAACAAGGTCATCAAGCACATGAATGTAGAACTAAGACCATGTACACTCAAAGATTTGAAGGATATCATTATAACTATCAAAAGTATGGGCATAGAGCTTTTGACTATAGATCCAAACCCATGTGGTCATCAAACAAGAAAACAAAGGTAAAGAACAATGGAAACTCTTATAATTGGAATTATAATACATGGTATAGTTATCACTACTATCAAGATTATGGACATAATCCTAAGAATTGTATTAGAACACACTTCAAAAGTGACTACAAAAGATGGTTGAGTTAAACCACATATTTTAGTTGTCTAAAGATTGGTCTCATCAGTTGATATTGTCCAACAAGGTCAAAGGCACCGAGTTGTGATTTTAATAAAGAAAAAGGCAAGACAAATATTGAAAATGCCAAAAATGAAATGAACAAGACATGGAAGAAAAAGGAGGAGTGCATCATATCAAGTGGAGAAGGGATCACTTCACCCAATGGGTTAGATTTTCACACCTCATCAAACTAAGCAATCAAGAGGTATGTAGGAATGATATTCAAAACTTATATCATACATCAATTCCAAAGGATTTAGTTATGAAAATATTACATAAGCATGAATAAAGATGTGAGGTGTTATTAGGAATCAAAGAAAAATGTTTAAATTTTTTTTTTCATGTTACTGTCGAGCATGAAAAGTTTCCTATGATTGTCGAGTGAAATACTAGAGGATGTTGAGCTAACAGACTAGCTAGTTGTTTTCAATCTCGTAATGGTTTCCAAATGAATAGAAATTCTAGCAGATGCCAAGTGAGCCAAAAATTAGTTGATGCTGAGCTTATAGCTATGTAAGCACTTAACATTAATTGTAGTATTTCAAAGGGGTATTTGATTGATTTTTTCTCATTTAACGTCATTCAAAATTGAGAGAGAGAAAGAGGAGCTAAAGGAAATCTAGAAATTTCATCCAAAGCATTTGTAGGAGATTTCAACAACTATTTGACATCATTTCATTAGATTTTGCAAGGTATTTATCATGTGCCAAGCTACATTGTTTCTAAGTTTTTAAACCCTAGTTTTGTAAAATGGTATCTAGTTCTTCAAAAGAAAAAGGTGTAGAGGGAAAAGAGATTTTAAATGTTTAGTTGGTTAGCAATGAGGGAAAGCAACCTATTTTCAAGGCCATCCCAGATATAGCATATAGACAAGATCCCTCCAGTGTGTTATCTATGATACCACTGCAAGTTTTAATGATAGAGGATGTCAAAAAATGTTATAACTGTAAGATTGGTAGTATTGGTGACATGGAAATCAAAGAAGCATATGGAAAACTATGTGAAAATGGTGTGTTAAGGGAAGAATTCAAGATTTATAGAAAAGAAAGGGTTAACTCATGCCCTAGATTTCCCTAAAATTTTCAAAATTAAATGGATCAAGATAATAGGGTAATAGGGTATCCAACCCTAGATTGGCCAAAGACTATGAAAAGTGAGTCCAAAGAAATATTTGAAAAGAACACAAGGGTTGTGTGGAATAAGAGGGGAATGACCATAAACACCATCATAGATCCTCTGATAGATTTTGCACTAAGGGTAATTGCACATAAATTTAATCAATCAAGAAGATTCAACAATGTACCCTACATTGCAATAGATACGGGCTACAAGATAGTGAAGAAGGATCACATATATGATCTTGTCAAGTTGAAGCTACAATAATTGATTAAAAACTTAGGAGCAATAAGGAAAACAAAGAGTACTCACCATCAATTTGGATCTATTTTATATGTATCTTCTTTTATGTTTAGAACACATTTCTTGCATTTGGTACCATTACATGGAAGACAAATAGGTCTATTGCAGTTCAAATAGGAGAATTCATTGATCAATTAGGTGAAAATTTTAAGTCAATAATGACTAGTTATTTTGAGGACTTCAAGAAATCCATGAAAACGAGATTAAGAATTCTAGTGTCATTAGTGGAAAAACATTATGATGATGTTTGTTTCCTAGTTGATGTTGATTACACATTTGTTCAAGCACCAATTCCAAGAGTAATATGGTTAAGGTCATTAGGTTATGAAATTAATGTTGATGAGGCCTCTGTAGCAATAACAATATTACTTGTAGAAGAAATAGACAAAGATGCCAAAGCATTTGGTAACTATGAGATAGCCAACTCTAAGGTTGTTGTGGAGTCGAAGATTGCTACTATCATCAAAAAGAAGGATAAAATGGTATAGAAACTAAAAGAAACATTTGGTAAAGGTGTCAAATAAGAGGATGAAGAGGAAGAAGACACTCAGATTCAAGCACTACTTGCATTGACACAAGAAAATGGTGAATATCACCAAGAGGAAGAAAAAAAAACTATAGAAGGTGCCAAGGAAGAAGAAGTTGAGGAAGCACCTATTCCTATTGATTAGAAGAAGCGAAAGGCTAAGGCACAAATAGTGACAAGACCTAAGAATTTTCCTAAATCAAGCTAGCCCAAACCTAAAACACCTACCACAAGGGCTACTACATGTGTCACTACACAAAAAGGATAAAGAGAAAGCCAAATCTATAGAGTAGGAAGGTGGAGCATAGAAAAAACCAAGGAGAAAATACATTGCTTAAGCTAAAACTAATGAGGAAAGAACTAAATCTAATGACAACAACCAATTCTAAGTGATGAGTCATAATCCATCTTTAGATCTAGACAACTTATGTGAGAATGTTAGAAATGATGTAGATTTACCAGGATTTTCACACATTGATTTTGAAAATCTTGGAAATCTTAAGAAGAATCAATTGGAGGAGGCAATATATGTCATGATGGCTACTTTCAAGAAAGCTCCTCTAGAGATTGCCAACTCCATACCTAAAAGCCTATATGAAAGCATTGAGCAAAAATGGCACTATTTTTTAGATATTGAAAGGTAAACTAGAGAAACTTCCCTTTCTCAAGTTATGCCTAAACTTAGCAAGACATGAATAGCTAAAGCCATAAAGAAATATGTTGTTAGATTTTTTCCTAAATATAGAGTATTCATCATATTATAGAATAACATTGAAGATGGTCTAAGAAAGACTACACAAATGTGGAAAGTTATATATTGGGTAGCTATAGTCAAAGCAGGCAATGACCCTCAAGTCACTAGTGTACAATCTTTAGAAAATGTACCAAAAGTTTTGCCAGAAAAGGTTGAGACAATTGAAGAGGATAAAGTGGAAACTCAAGCCACTAATGACACACAAAGTCAAACAAGTCAAATAAATTCATTTGCACCTCTAGCACAAGTTCAAGGTGCAATCCAAATCAATGAGGCAAAGAAGGAAAAGCTTGAAGAGACTGAGTTGACACCAAATTTGAAGGAGCTAACTACAATTCAAGCATTGGTAACTTTACCAAAATCTGGCACTCCTTCCAGTTAAACTCTTTAGAGGTTGAGCATAGATGCAACACCCTTGCAATTCTCAATGTCAAGTCCTAGCTCATCCAAGGAAAAAGAAGTAATAACTTATGGAGATGTTAACCTAGATAAAGAAATTATATTGCCTAAATTTGATCTTGCAACAATAAAAATTGAGCAAACAGGTATACATCAAGAATCCTTGGCTGAAAGAAACATCAAGAACTACTCAAAAGAGAGCATAGGTAGAAGCAAGATTTGCTTGATATTAAATAAATCTTCTTGGATGCATTCAATCTGCCTAATCTAGATGAAACAACGCCACTTATTGAACAATTCACTAAATGGAAAAGATAAGTGATGCAGACCTTGATACTAATGCAAAATTATTAGAATGGTTAGAAAAGAAGTTTCAACATAAAGTGAATGAGAAGATATCCAGTGATATATCACTTACCCAAGTTGAATTGGCAACTAAGATAGAAAGTGTGAAGGTACTTGAGAAATTTTTCTCTTTGTACACCAAACTATGTAATCCTACATTCTTCACATAGGAGATAAGGAATCACATCCTGAGCTTGGAAAGTCAAATGAATTCATTAGGTGCAAAATTTCCCATGACTCTAGCTCAAAGTGAGAAGCATTTCAGGACTCTATTGCAAACCTAGAGTCAGTTAGTAGCACTATCTGAGATGAAGCCAACATAAGGGCTATACTGATAAGCATCTACACTACATTGACTCCTCACATGGAGATTTTTTACAAGGAGTTAGGCTGTGCAGAAACTCTTATGAAGAAAGACCCCAATCTTTCTACATTAGATGGCCTAGTACACCTTGCTGTCGAGTTGGCCATCCAATTAATTCTTTGGAGGTACCTTCTAACATTTGGGATGCCGCTCTTAAGATTATTCTTGAGGTCCATAAATCTTTTTTGGACAGACACACTATTACTATATGACCCATTGGCATTAGTGTCAAAAAGGGGGAGATATAGTAAGATCATGGGGGAGAAAGTAAAGAATAGCAAGCAAGTAAAAGAGTATCAGTTGAGGTACATCTACTCAGTAGGAGTAACATTTTGAGTACAAAACCAAATAAAATAACTTTGGGAGAGTTATAAGATTTTGAGGTATAAGTTTTTGCAAAATTTTGATATTTTGAAATTTTTTATAGAAGTTGAATAAGAGTTATGTTATACTCGTAGGAATTAAAGCATTAATGCATCGCCAAGTGTTTTTGACACTCATATCAAAGGGGGAGATTATTGATCTCAGATTGGTTTTGACAAGTGAGTGTTTATATACTTAAGTCATTTACTGAGTTCATGTCAAACAAGTAGTATATGCCAAGTACAACATGTATAAGTTAGAACTTGCCAAGTCAATAGTGAGTGTTGAGTCCCAGTATTGAAATCAGAATATGTCGAGCATCAGAGACTTCAAATGTTGAGTAACATAGTTTGTTCATAATTGTTTGTATTCGCACAAACTACTATGTAAACCATTTTTTAGCCAACATATAGATTGAATTATGACATTTTGGTGATAAGGATGAATATTAAGTTGGAATCCCTATGAATTACATGCATCCAATCAGGTAAAGGGAAGGTTTAAGTGGCAAAATGGGTGAATCACAGCTGTTGACTCATACCTAACCCTAACTCACCTAGATCTTCTTAAGGATGACAAACCCTAAACTTCTTATGACCCTAAAAGTTAATGTATAAATGAGAAAGGAGAGTTTTACATGTGAAAACTAAGACATTAATAGTGATCAAGGTAATGATCTGAAATTGCATTGTAGAATTAGTTAAAGGAGAACAGAAGAAGGAAATATTGAATAATAGAGAGACATTTGATCAAGAAGGATCAAGAATATATCAGTTTAGAGAATACTAGTCATCAAACAACAAAGTGCTAACTGTAGGATCAATTTTGAGACATTCTAATAGATGAATCAATTAAATCTCTTAATAAAGTAGTCCTAATAAGCTATATTGAAATCCTCTAACAAGGTGCTTACTTTATTGTGAGTTGAAGTCCTTTAACAATGTACACTTTTAACAAAGTGTTGAAATCCTTTAACATGGTAAGACCTAACAGTCTTTGTAAGCCTTTAACCGGGCAGACCTTTCACAAGGTAGATTATTTTTCATGATCAAACATTGTAACCTTCATTGGATACACTTTATTACTATTGTAGTGAAGATTTGTGGGTGTCATCCCTACCCCAGTTTTACCTTCTCATTGGAGGATTTTTGGGTAATCATATTTGATGTCATAAATGTGTGAATTCTTATTTGTTTACATGCTTTTCTTGATATTTCAATTTACTTATTGAATGTATGAGATGGATGTGCAATGAATAATTTATGGGTTTAAAGATTGAACTACGGATTCACCCCCCTCTCAAAAGTTTACCTTTCCTATTGTAATTCCAACAATATATACATACATAAATACATGTATGTATGTATGCATATAGAGAGATCTTTTTCAAGTTGCTAAGTAACTTACCTCAAGATCATGTACACAAATAATGTAGACCAGGAAAAATGGGCAGAGTTTGCAAGAAATTTTACAAAAACATACCATAGTAGATATTTTTAGAAAGAAACAAGCCATAACCTAGTTAAATGTGTCTAGTTATTGATTAGTTGGGTTGATCAAAAATTCCTATAGAACTTTCATTAGATTAGGCTCAATAAAAAAAAAGAGATGCAAAGATCATAAGGGCACAACAATGAGATGCATAGATCACAAGGGCACGACAAAAAAATGTAGCAATAATAAAGGAACAACAATGAAATCCTAGATCTCCTCTGATCTCCATAATCCACAAGATGTCTCTGTATATATACATTTATAGAAAGACACCTATGTGTTTATATGTATGTATATATACATATATACATACACACACCCACACACACACACACACACACACACACATACATACATATACATACATATATACATATATATACATGTTTGTATGTATGTATATATAGAGAGATCTTTTTTAAGGTACTTATTACATCTTAGGACAACAAAAAAATTGATCTAGTTGCATACATCTTCTAGAATCTAAATAATTAAACAATAAAACTCGCTCAACCCATGCTAAGTGACTTACCTCAAAATCCTACACATAAATAATGCAGAGTTAATGGGTAAAATGTATATATATAATGTATGCATGTAGGGGAAAAATAATGCCCAATAACAATGACATTAACTCTACCCATTTTTTTGATCCGTATATATATGTATATACATACATACATACATACATACATATATACATACATATACACATACATACATACATATACACATACATATATATGTACATACATACATCTGCATCATTTGCATGGTTTAGAGGTAATGTCATTGTGGAAAAGGCTTCTGCAAGGGAATGATCCTCATGATTATGGCATTTACACAAAACAAATGGAAAATGATTAATGTCATGTTTTCTTTTCTTTTTAATTAATTTCACATTATCCTTCGTATGGCCTATTACAAATATACAATCTCCACCAATGTTCAAAGCTCTACACAAAATCCTAGATCTCCACTGATCTCCACCAATGTTCAGAGATCTCCACCCTCATTCAAAGATATCAATGATCAAACAATATAGAAATTTCTTGACATGAGAGGTCTACAAGTGAAGGTGTTGACCAATCTTGAAAAGTTGAATGTTGAAATGAAAGCTATCAATGATCAAACACCTATGCAAGAGTTACAACACAATGTGAAGTTGAATATAGATATGGTAGAGGTAGATATTCATAAGTTTGATAATAAAATTTTAAGGTAGGAGAGAAAAGGAGAAGGAGCATCTTTAGAAAGAGAAGTAGAAGGAGTGCCTTTAGCAAGAAGTTGGAAAATAGAAATAATAGCTAGACAACATATAGGATATTATGGGAGCCACTGGATAGAATCTAGGAAAGTGTTGTGGTAAGTACTATGATATTGGAATCACTTGCAAGTATCTTTGAGAATTTATAGTCCAAATATCAGGAGGACTACAAGTTGTACAATTTTTCATGTATTGCATCCAAATTTTCTTATAAAAGTGTTTCAAGTATTGAAATAGTCTCCCTATAATGATCCCAAGTATCAAATGCTTATAAGAGTGTTTCAAGGTTGGGAACCACTTCAACATAATTTGCATGGTTTAGAGGTTATTTAATTGTGGTAGAGGCTTTTGCAAGGGAATGAGCCTCGTGATTATGGTATTTACACAAAAGCAAAATTTACTTCTTCAAAACCATACACTCAACTCTTCACTAAAGTTATTCTTCAATTCCTTGCATATGAAATTTAAATATCTTGGAAAACTTTATATGATCTTACTAGCTAGGAACAATTGATTATTTGTTTTATTGTACCTAATCTGACAATAGTTCTACAAGAATTGGTAATAAACACATCTAATCAACAACTATACACATTTAACTAGGTTGTGGTTAGTTTCTTTCTAAAAATATCTTCTATGATATATTTTTTGTAAAATTTCTTGCAAACTCTGCCCATTTTTCCTGGTTTGCATTATTTTTGTGGAGGATCTTGAGGTAAGTCACTTAGCATAGGTTGAGTGAATTTTATTGTTTTATTATTTGGATTTTTGAATATGTATGCAATTGGATCAACATTTAGTTGTGCTAAGATTTCATAAGAACATTAAATAACATCTCTACATATACACATTTAGAAAGAAGTATAAAGAGATACATGTTTATAAGGAAAAGAAATGAACATTTACATAGCCCTTAAAAAAAATCATAGAGCTAGGGAATGAAAATGAAATAAAAAAGAAAAGGCACAAAGATCACAAGGGCACAGTATATCAAAAAATCATAGAGAAAGGGCATGCCAATGAAATCAAAGAGCAAGGGCATGACAACAAAATGAAAAGATCACAAAGGCATAGAAACAAAATTGTAGAGCAAGGACATGACAACAAAATGTAGAGATTATAGCAATGAAATCATAGAGAAAGGGTACAACAATTAAATGCAAAGATCACAACAAAAAAATGCACCAATCACAAGGCATGACAATGCTTAGAGATCTTCACCCTCATTCGAAGCTCTCCACCCTCTTTCATGCACAACTCTCCACAATTAAAACAAATGGGGAGTTATTTGTCATGTTTTCTTTTCTTTTTTGTTTATAATTACATGGGTGTCATAATTATGACACCAACGTTGGTAGTGTTACGACATTGGGGAAAATTGTAAAAAAAAAATATCACCACAAATTACAATGTCACAAATTTTTGTTGCAATTTGACCCCAAATGTTGTAGTACCTCATTTAAAATTACCTTGGACTATTTTCCTCAAACTTAATGAAAATCATAGTATAGGATCAAATGCATGCCATTTCCACCAAGCCATCTTACCCCAAAAATGTGTACAATCTCACAATAGAATATTATCTTCAGGCAGTGAGATTTTCTATTTTTTAAGAAATAGCAAACCCTTGTTTGCCATAAAATACTTGCATGAAAGGGCTACTAGGAAGTAACCAGTCAGTTTAGAAATTTATAGAGAAAGGGAGTTTGGGGTCATTTTTATTGTCCATGCTAGATAAAAACCAAGTTTTTTAGATCTTATTGAAATTCCTCTAAAACCTTGAAAAGAAAGGAATAAGTTCAAGCAATTTAGGACAAAGAAATCATGTCAGAAAAACAAGGAAATTTTTTGGTATTGTAAAGGGCCTCATTATAAAGTTGAGAAAAGTGTGTTAGGTGGAGTTTAGTGGTGACAAAAGGAATCAATTAGACACATCTACATCAACATGGAAGAAATGATAGTCATTATTTTCTATGGTGAAGTTCTCTAGCCACTTGATGATGAGACCATATGTTGGTGTTTAGTTTTGATAGGTTTAGTTTGAGCTTCACTTGGTTTCAAGAATCCTTTCATATTCTTTACTTAACAAGGCCAACCACATGAAGCTAGAATTTCATTTGGCCTCTCCCCCCCATAATCACTCTAAATTCCCCATTCAAAACTAAGTAAATATTTCATTCATTCATTTAAGAAGTAAATCATTGAGTAATTATAATCACATAACATTCATTAACATGAAATATAAACATTCATCAATAATTCATGAACACCTCAATCATTATAATCATATAACAATATTCAATAACATGACATAAAATTCATTAATAAGCAACACTCATGAAAAAATCATCAACACATTCATCATCAAACAAGGTTTTTAACATTTGTTTCTTCTTTTTCTTTTTCTTTTGTCAAAGATAAAGGCTAATAGGAACATTATGACTATCTTCAGCATTCTCCTGTAGCTCTTGTGGTTGTGATCTGATGACATGAGGCTTCCTCTTCTTCTTTACCTAATAATATCACATCATGTACTATCACATTTTGTTCATCCCCAACCTCAAAATACTCAACACTAAAATCACACTCAACTCTGTCACCATGACATTTTGCATACTCAGAAAAATAACATAAAGGTTACACCAATTGCAATTTAAAATGTTAAATTTTATTGATAATTACATAATTAAATTTCAATAAAAATTGAATATTTACATCTATCATTGTGATGCACATCAAGGGCTTCATCATGTGTATGATTTGTTCCTTCATCATCATGAGTAGGATCTATGTTGGGAGTAGAAGGCAACAGTGAAATGTAATGCACATTATTATCATTCTTCAGAATTAACATCAAATAGATTACTTATCATGAAGTTGTCAAATTTTATTATTATTCATTATGCCTACTTACCAGTGTGTGAATTGATGCACTAGAATCTTCTACATCTCTTTGGCCACTAGAATCTGTGTGATGTCAGACAACCACTTCTTTATAGCATTGCTAGAAGCCAATTTGTTTGTCCTCTTCTCTAGGCACTAGATTAAATTCAATGCCCTAAATTTTTTGTAAAATATCATCAATATTTAATGTATTGCTTATTTGTAATTTTATATATAAAAAAATGATATGAAATTTTATTTACCGCTACTTACAAGTGAATTTTCATATATCCACCAAAGTCAAGATGGTTTTGACCAACCTTATCTTTCCTAGCTTGTGTAGCCTCTTATGTGTCCTACAACCTATATATGTAAACTTTGAAATATGTTAAAGTATATAAATATAAAGATCGCTAATTTGTTCATAATTACATTAATACTACCACATACCTATTTTTATTTGGTGGTGAGTTAATTCCTTTATCTCTTAGTCTCATCTCTTTTGCATCTTCAATGATGTCATTCCACTCCAACTTTGGAACCATAGGAAGAAACTCATACTTTGGGTTGAGCTTTAGATCCCCTTTATATCGGTCTCTCATGGCCTTTAGATGTTTGGAATATTTTTTAAGAATTTGGACTCTGTTCAAAATATTTTGACCAAAGAGATCCTCTAGAGGTTTTATGAAATGATCTTTTAATTCAAGGCCTTGCTCATTCCACCTTTTAATGAAAAAAAAAATTCTTAGATTAAAAAATTAGTTCAAGTTATGTAACTTAAATATATTACAACAAATGGATGAACCAATTATATGAAGCTATGTACCTTTTATGTAATGTGGGCCCCAACATCTTCAATGTTAAATCATAAAAAGTTCCATAAAAAAAGATCATTTCTTACAAAATCATCAAGGGATCATTAGTAAAAAATGAGTTATGAATAAGTAAATTATAATTATAGTCTAAATAATTATAATTTTAAAGTACCTTGAAGCTTAGGCAATTTTAAGGGAATCATTTCTTTCTCAGACATAGACAATGATGCCTCCAACAATCTAGTAGAAGTAACATGGGTTGCTCGAAGAAAGGCTAGAAAATTATCATTAGTACTGTTATCTATTCCATCATCATGAGATGTTGTACTTGTTAGTGCACAAAGTTAATCAATGTCATACAATGATCAAATGAACAAGAAAGTACAAATCAAATCATATTTAACATAACAAAATATATCAAAATAAAGATTTACCAACTCTAATTGCAATAGGTGTGGATGTTTGCATGATCCTTGTTGATGATCCTATAGTTAGCAATCTTAGAGTTTTGCCTAACCTTGTGGAAGGAGACATATTGATGTCATCATGACCTAAAAAATCATATATGTGTGTGTGTGTGTGTGTGTGTGTGTGTGTGTGTGTGTGTGTGTATAGAGAGAGAGAGAGAGAATGTTATTTATACAATGTATTGTCTTTTTAAAATATAGATTGCAATAATATGACAACAATAATATAAAACTATCAATAATAATCATGAAGAAAATAATGTCACTTATGATGATTAAAAATTGAAATCGCATACCTGTAGGAGCTACACTGGTACCCTCGTCAAGTGGAACAATTTGGTAAGGTCTCAAAACTTGTTGTGACAACACATACATATTTTGGTTCATGATCCATAAATTAGTATAAAACATAAAGCTTTATTGAATTATTGTCCTAGAAAAATATCCATTGTTTCTTACTTCCAAACAATGTGTTCTCCAACACAATTCATTTATTGTTTCGTCTTTCTCTTCGATTGGATTTGGATCCATCACAAGTGCAATAATTTCTAGATTGATTCTTTTGAGGCTCTTTTTACACATGTTTATAAGATCACTGATATATGTGATGTTATCATCACATAATACTGTGGCTACCATATTAGAAACTATTTTTTCTTGTGTAACATGTTCTTTTCCCTTTCCCTAAGCATCAAATTGCAACAAAAACATCAATAAAATAATCAAAATAAGTCCAAAACCTTAACAAAAATAGCATAATAATATGACATTTTGTAAAATTATAATTACATAATTTTTTATACAAAAGGTTTACATGTGCTAAAGAAGGGATGGGAGCAACATCCATGCCTCTATCATTTGATGGGTCGGCCATGTCACCTTGTGACAATGAATATATATAAAAACACCAACATAATGAAAGGAATAGTCTACTTAGCAAAAGTACTTATTAATAAAATGGTATATTATATATTGGAGTTATAATTGGAAGTGATTAGTTAAAATATTACATATATAGTACTTACAAGTCCCATGATAGTAACTTTCTTTGTATCTATCTGATTCAAATTGTAATTTATTAGCAACTCTTCCCTTGAACTTATTGATTTCATCTCACATATAAAAACATGATTTCCCTCACGCACCTCAAAAATGCAATTGGATCACTTATTAGTTGACCTAGGATGCATACTATTTATAAAACTTGAAATCTTCTCTATTTCTTTTGGCCTTCCATCAATGTACACAACAAGTCTTTCACTTTGATCATTTTCTTTCCATTCTATATAATTTTCTAACAATGTATACCTATGCATAGTTTTTTAATATTGAACAATCTGCATCTAATTATTGTAATTGTAACAAAGCCCTACATACTCCATTAATTGAACAACTTTTTTGTAACTAATCTTTATGCCATCCATGGAAAATAGGGCCAAACCATGTAATGATGATGGAGCTATACAATATATCCGCTCATTAACACAAAAATTTGTGTTAATTGGAGGTAATTCCTTGGGTACCCATTCTTTCTAAAGATGTATGTACCCTATTGGAGATCTAATTGAAAATATCATCATGAGAAGAAGATTGGAGATCAAAGAGGGAGATTGTTGTTAAAAGAATATTGTCAATCATTGTTTTGTCATTGATGTCGAACCTGTTATTTGTAACAATGATAATTGCTTATAAGATCCAAGTACTATCACTTAGTTGATTGATGAAGAGGATTTGATCAACAAGATGTAACATGAGAACCTAAGGGAAAGTTTGATTTATGATGTCATAATGAGTGCAAGGATCAGTTAAGACAATGGATAAATGATGTATTGATAACATACTCAAAGACATATAGTTGGTCATGCCTAGAAACATTGGAGGAATAAGTTGTAACAAGGTTGACTGCAAAGCTTAAACTAAGTTCATTAGAGGGTGCCGAGCAAGCTAGTTGAAGCCAAGAAAATTCTCAATTAGAGCTAAGCAATAGGAAATTCTAGTGTGTGCTGAGTGATCTTCATGTGCCAAGAAAAGTATCAAGTGTCGAGCATCAAAAAATCTTAGTTGGTGCTAAGTGAACTTTAGGTGTCGAGCATCACTAAAAATGTAGTTGATGTCGAGTAACTCAGTATGTGCCTAGCACTAGTATTTCAATAGTGTCGAGCTGCTGCATTATTTTAAATGACAAAGATTTGCCAAATCTGATCTAGCAAAGTGATTCCCTTGAATTTTGTGAACTAGTTGGAGGATAAAGATGATGAGTTGGTGGCACAAAATTCAATGTAAGCCATTTTTGGGCAAATTCAAAAAGATTATTCATGAAGTTTCTAGAGATAACAAAATATGGGTTAGATACAATGAATCCATACAAATTAAAATCAAACGAAGGAAGAATCAAGTGGGAAAAGGAACTCCAAGACTTCCATTCAAGGATTCATAGACTAAGAAGAAAATGCTACTAATGCTAAAGTGCCAAAATTGCAAAGTGATTAGAAGGGTGTCAAGGAGAAGGAAGAGCATAGAGGGCTTTCTTCTACAAGTGTTCAAGAAGAGATGATTGGACTGGTACATTGAGCATGGAGACTCGAGGAGACTAATCTTGAAAGGAAGGCAAGCTATCAAGAGTTGTAGAGA
Source organism: Cupressus sempervirens (assembly GCA_028749045.1). Classification (NCBI taxonomy): domain Eukaryota; kingdom Viridiplantae; phylum Streptophyta; class Pinopsida; order Cupressales; family Cupressaceae; genus Cupressus; species Cupressus sempervirens. The sequence goes on along the minus strand of CM053787.1, from coordinate 926,087,744 downwards.
TTGAAGGCCAGGCAATGTGAAGAGCTAAAGAGTGATCTAAGATTTGCAAGTTAAGTTGTATGTTGTAATCAAGTCAAAGAGTTTCTAATACTCTCTAGCAATTGTATTAGATATGGAAATCATATGGACTCAGGTTGGTTTAATAGCCATTTGTAAATCCTTTAATAGCGTGGCATTCCAAGTGAATGTTCTAAAGTCCTTTAACAAGGTCCACTTCTAACAGGGTGGTTTAATCCTTTAACTAGGTCACATTTAACAGTGTGTTGTAAACCTTTAATAGGGCACACCTTTCATAGTGCATCACTTTAGAAGAGTGGGAATTGAGTAGTATGTTACTAGTGGTTTTTCCCAAAATGGGTTTTCACATAAATCATTGTGTTATGTCTTGATCTTTTATGTGTTATGCTTGCATGTTGATTTACACTAACTTGTTGAATTGAAAAGTTAAAACATGAATGGTTGAATGGGCTCACTACACTTATTGAAAAATTTTGAATAGGAAATTTGGACCTTGAATAACTAATTCACTCCCCCCCCCCATAGTTATTCTAAATAATTTCTAACAATTGGTGTCAAATCCATATGTTGATTTAGTTTCAAGGTACTAGAATTAGGAAGATCAAGATGTCCAAGAGAGAAGTTCCCAAGCTCAACAAAGATAACTTCGTTGCATGGTAGAGTCTAATGAAATTGCACCTTAGATCAATAGGTGACTATGCACAAATCTCAATTGGAATAGAATAGGTAAATCTAGCTAGACCTCTTACTACAGATGATTTGAGCAAAAGGAAGGAGCACAATCAAGTAATGCTAGAGATTGCCTCTACACTCAGTTATGTAGAATATGATAACATCAAAGACTGTGACACTACATTCAAGATGTGGAAAACCCTAACAAATATCTATGGAGGAGATCATAATGTCTAGAGAGAAAAAAGAGAAAGCCTTAGAGTAAAGTTTGATGAATGAAAATGGAGGAAGGAGAAAATGTTGTTTAATATGCTGCTAGAATGAAAGAAGCAGTAAGTGTAATAAGAAGTCTAGGTGATCAATTGGAAGAAGAGACTGTCAACAGAAAATACTTAAGAACTTTTCTCGCTATCTATGCTATTAGAGTTTTAGCCATCCAAGATCTAAGGTGTGTACAAGGAAACATACTAACCTTCAAAGATATTGTGAGAAGACTTACTACATTTAAACTGTCCAACTTGACAACTACAGACCTAAGAACCTTGAATCTGCTTTCAAGGCCAAGATGAAAATAAAAGACACTAAGGATGAGACATCAAGCAAGAAAAGTAGAAAAGGGAAACATGCATCCAGTGATAGCAGTACAAATGAGGAAGATGTGGAATAGCTAGAAGCACTACTCGCTAGGAGATTCCATAGAGGAAAAGGTAAATGCAAAGGTAAGCTCCCTATCATATGTTTTAATTGCAATGAAGTAGGTCATATTGCTACAAGGTGTGCACAGAAGAAGAATTACAATGAAGGAAACAAGTACAAGAACAAGAGAGAAGATGATAGTAGATATTACAAGGATAAAGGCAAAAGAAGCTACATTGTTGAAGAAGATTCTAATGAGAATGATGATGAAGTAGTCTATATGGCCATGAAGGATGAATCAGATGAAGATGAAGATGAAGCAACAACATTGGTTACCTATGTGAACAAGAATGACAAATGGATCATAGACAATGGATGCTCACATCACATGATAGGAGATAAAAGTAAATTCATTACCTATATTAAATATGATGGAAATAATGTTAGATTTAGTAATGATACTCCATGTCAAATCAAAGGGAAAGGTTCAATTAAACTCATAGAGAAAATTTCATGTGATAATGCATACTATGTTGAAAGATTCAACTACAACTTGTTGAGTGTATCACAATTAGGCAATGTAGGTTGTAAAGTAGAATTTGGAAACAAATCTGCCAAGATCTATGATACTGATGGAAATATGATAGGAAAAGGTGAAAAAACTAGAATTAACTTGTTTTACCTAGATATGGAAGATGGAGCTTGTCTTATTGTTAGATTTGATGATGTGTGGTTGTGGCATAAAAGATTGTGTCATGTTAACTTTGACAATCTGATTAGCACCAGTAAAAGGAATAAAGTTAGAGGGTTGCCTAAACTAAAGAAATCTAAAAACACAATATGCAAACAATGTCAACTAGAGAAGATGACTAAATCTAGTTTCAAAAGAAAAAATACACTTCCAAAGAAGTACTAGAGTTGGTCCATACAGACTTATGTGGTACAATAGATGTGCAAAGCTACCTAGGAGACATATACATAATATTATTTGTAGATGACTATTCCAAGATGATGATTGCTATGTTATTAAAGAAAAAATATGATGCATTTCAAATATTTAAGTGGTATTTGGCTAGAGTTGAGAAGGAAACAAGAAAGAGTCTAAAATGCCTAAGATCAAACAGAAGAGGTGAGATAACATCAAAAGAGTTTAAAATATTATGCAATGATAAAGGTATCAAAAGGCAAACATCAGCACCAAGGACTCCACCATAGAATGGAATTGCTAAAAGAAGGAATAGATCAGTGATAAATTGTGCTAGAACCTTGATGATGGAGGAAAATGTTGCTCTTAAATACTGGAGAGAAACTGTAAGTATTGTTGTTTACACCCTAAATAGAGTCCACATCAAGAAAGGTACAAATGCAACACATTTTGAACTATGGTATGGTCACTCACCTAATGTAAAATATTTCAAATTATTTGGTTGTAAATGTTATATTCTTAAAAATGCTAGAAATGGAAAGTTTGATGCAAAGAGTGATGAAGGCATATTCCTTGGATACTCTACTAGAAGTAAGGCATATAAGTGTTTGAATACTAACACTAACAAGATTGTGGAGAGTGCAAATGTAAATTTTGATGAGCTTGTGAATGTTGAGATGCATTCAAAAGTTGAGTTGCAAAATATAGAAAATGCACATTCTGACTTTGAAATTAGTACACATAAAAGAAATGATGAAGTGCTAGATGGAGAAGAGCAAAATGACTCTAAAGTTGAATGATCAAGCATGGAAAGAAGGATAGAACCAAGGTTAGCTAAGTATGTAAGAAGACATCACCTTGTAGATCAAATCATTGGTGACAAGGATGCCAAACCAATGACAAGAAATAGATTAAGGAATGAATCATGTTTGCTAAGCAAGCTTGAGCCCAAAATAGTGAAGGATGCACTAAAAGATTATGATTGGCATAAAGCTATGGATGAGGAGATAGATCAGATTCTGAAGAACAAAACCTGGACCCTAGTTCCTAGACCAACTGACAAGAATATAATTGGTACCAAATGGGTGTTTAGGAACAAAATTGATGAGAATGGTGAGATAACAAGAAACAAAGCTAGATTAGTTTGCAAAGACTATGCACAAGAAGGAGGACTAGATTATGGGGAAACATTTGCCCCTATTGCAAGAATAGAAGGAGTAAGAACATTACTTGCATATGCTACTTACAAAGGTTTCAAAGTCTATCAAATGGATGTCAAGTATACTTTTCTAAATGGTATACTAGAAGAGGAAGTCTACATAGAACAACCTAAGGGATTTTTTGATGACAAGAACAAGGATATGGTTTCCAAACTACATAAAGCACTTTATGGTCTGAAGAAAGAACCTAGAGCATAGTATGAGAGACTACACAAATATCTTGTGAAGATAGGATTCGAGAGAATAGATGACAACATCAACTTGTATATCAAAGCTTAAAAAGGTAAAGATATTTTGATATCAAAAAATTTTTTTGATGATATAATATTTAGAGGAAAATATGTTCAATGCAAAGATTTTGTTGATCAAATGAAACATAAGTTTGAGATGTCAATATTTGGAGAAATCAAATTCTTTGTTGGTTTGCAAGTACATCAACTGAAGAATGGCATATTTGTGACCCAATCCAAATAAATCAAGGAGATACTCAAGACATTTTGATTAGAAGATTCAAAGCCAATTAGCACACTAATGGAAATAGGACATAAGCTATCAAAGAATGACGATTTTGCTAAAGTGTATCAGACAATGTATAGATCAATGATTGGAAAGTTGCAATATGTTGTACATAGTAGGCCAGACATTGCATTAGCTATTGGAGTAGTGGCAATATTTTTTGCAAATCCAAGAGAAAATCACCTAATGGTAGTGAAGAGAATACTAAGGTATCTAAAAGGAACTGATGACTTTGGTTTGTACTACAAGAGGAGTGAAAAGTTTGAACTAAGAGCCTACACTAATGCAGATTGGTGAGGTAATATTGGTGATAGAAAAAGCACCAGTGGAGGAGAACTTTTCTTGGTTAAAAGATTGATTACATGGACCAGCAAAAAACAAAGTTGTACCTCATAGTCCACTGCAAAAGCTGAATATGTTGCTGCTACTATCAATTGCACCATTATTGTATGGACCAAATTTTTTTTGCAAGGTATGAAGGAAGAACTAAATGAGCCTGTGATACTTTATTGTGATAATACAAGTGCAATCAACATATCAAAGAACCCTATAATGCATACAAAAACAAAGCATATTGCAATCAAGTATCACTATGTAAGAGAATTGGTGGAAGATAAACAGGTGAAGATGGAATATGTAAGATCAAAGGAATAGATTGCTGACATCTTCAAAAAAGCACTACCTAAAGATGCTTTTGAGTATCTTAGAGGTAAGTTAGGGGTGATACTCTTAGTCAAGGCTACTTGAGGTAAAAGAAAAGACTACCCTGCATCAAATGAACTGATTGTTGAAGATTTTACACATTGATGCAGAGGATGTTTACTTTAGGATTCATGCCTAAAGTAATTGAAGTGCTAAAGTTCCAAATTAGTCACAAGCAAGATGACAAATGGAGAAATTGAAAGAGCTTGCAAATGCTACACTTTCATATTAAAATGTTGAAATAGTATGTCTTTGGCATTGTTGTCAAAGAGGGAGAAATATCAAGAAACTGATCAACAACTATTGAGTAGATCAAAAATAAAGAAAGAAGGAGAAAATGTAGAAAATGATCAAATAAAGATAGAGGTAGAAGTAGATAGAAATGATCAATAGTTGAAAGAAAAGATGACGAAGTTGATCAGAACAAGAGAAATAATAGTAGAAGAAGAGCAACGCATACAGAGGGAGAGAAGAAAATTAGGGATACAACAACTAAGAGGGAGAAATAGAAATAAAGTAATCAGGATAGTAGATCAAGACAGGGAGATGTGAAAACTAATGTGACACAATTACTTTTTGGCATTTGACTTACTATTCTAACTTAGTTATCATGTTGGTAACTTGGTTATATAGTTTAGTCTGATGGTTGATCAATTTAGTTTTCCATCAATGCCAAAGAGGGAGATTGTTGAAAATCTGATTGAAAAGATCATCATGAGAAGAAGATTGAAGATCAAAGAGGGAGATTTTTATTAACAGAATGTTTTCAATCATTTTTGTATCATTGATGTCAAATATATTATTTATGGGAATGACAATTGCTTATAAGATCCAAGTACTATCACTTATTTGATTGATAAAGAGGATTTGATCAACAATATGTAACAAGAGCACCTAAAGGAAAGGTTGAGTTATGATGTTGTAATGAAGTGTATGGATTAGTTAAGACAATGGTTAAATGATGGATTGATAACATACTCAAAGACACAAAGATTGGTCACACTTAGAAACATTGGAGGAATTAGTTGTAAAAAGGTTGACTACAAAGCTTAAATTAAGTTCATCAAAGGGTGTTGAGCAAGCTAGTTGAAGATGAGAAAATTCTTAGTTGGAGCTGAGCAACAGGAAATTCTACTGTGTGCTAAGTGATCTTCAAGTGTTGAGTGAAGTTCAAGTGTCGAGCATCAAAAAGTCTTAGTTGGTGCTGAGTGAACTTTATGTGTCGAGCATCAATAAAAATGTAGTTGATGTCAAGTAACTCAGTATGTGCTGAGCACCAGTATTTCAATAGTACCAAGCTACTACTTTATTTTAAATGATGAAGATTTTCCAAATTTGAGTGGACAAAGTGGTTGCCTTGAATTTTGTGAACTAGTTGGAGGAAAAGGATGATAAGATAGTAACACATAGTTCTATTTAAGCTATTTTTGTGTGAATTCAAAAGGATTATTCAAGAAGTTTCTAGAGGAAAAAAAATATGGGTTAGATACAATGAATCCTACCTAATCCATATGAATTGAAATCAAAGGAAGGAAGAATCAAGTGGGAAAAGAAACTCCAAGACTTCTATTTAAGGATTCATAGACCAAGAAGCAAATGATGTTGATGTTGAAGTGCCAAAATTGCAAAGTAATTAGAAGGGTGTCAAGGAGAAGGCATCTAGGAGAAGGAAGAGCGTAGAGGGTTTGCTTCTACAAGTGGTCAAGAAGAGATGATTGCACTGGTAGATTGAGCATGGAGACTCAAGGAGACTAAGCTTGAAAGGAGGGAAAGTTGTCAAGAGTTGCAGAGATTGAAGGCCAGGCAATGTGAAGAGCTAAAGAGTGATTTGAGATCTCCAAGTTAAGTTGTATGTTGTAATTAGGTCAAATATTTTCTAATACTCTCTAGCAATTGTATTAGATATGGAAATCCTATGGACTTAGGTTGGTTTAATAGCCATTTGTAAATCTTTTAACAGGGTGGCATTCCAAGTGAATGTTCTAAAGTTCTCTAACAAGGCCCACTTCTAACAAGGTGGTTAAATCTTTTAACCAAGTCACATTTAACAATGTGTTGTAAGCCTTTCACAAGGCAGGCTTTTCACAGAGCATCACTTCAAAAAAGTGGGAATTGAGTAGCATGTTACTAGTGGTTTTTCCCAAATTGGGTTTCCACATAAATCATTGTGTTATGTGTTGATATTTTATGTGTTATTCTTGCATGTTGATTTATAGTAACTTGCTAAATTGAAAAGTTAAAGCATGAATGGTTGAATGGGCTCACTACACTTAGTGAAAAAGTTTGAATAGGACATTTGGACCTTGAAAAATTGATTCACCCACCCCTCTTAGTTATTATAAAGAATTTCTAGCATACCCTAAGGGAACCTTGATGTTGCCCTTTGTCTCAAATCATAAGAATATGACCCCCCTTGAGAAAGGAAAAATTGTATGCGTTTATTGAATTTTCTTCTAATCTTTTGACCTCTAGTTTGTCACTCTTTTGTAGACCTACTACATGTCTTATTGTCCTCTCCTATTCCCATGTTTCCCTCACTCAAGGAAGCCAAATGTAAGACACCTCCTCCTATGCATTAAATAAAACCATAGTTGTTCAAATCCAAAGGATGATTTTGGTAACAATAGTCTTACATATACCTTCATGGGAATTTTCATTGAGGAATTGGAACACCATAATGCGATAACATAATGTTAAGTGTTAAGATAAATTAATGTGCATAAAATTGGTAAGGATACATGTGGTAAAATATTATAATGATAGACTATGGTGAGTATGGATTATCTATATGGGAATGATAACTAAAAGAAAATGTAAGATCAGGTTACTCTCATAGATGCTTGAGAGAGTAGATGATTTAATTTGATAGAAATTGAACCGTAGTTTAACTAAATAAATAGGTGAGCTAGATATGTTGGTTGAAGTTTTTCTCATCTATCCAACGTGCTATGAAAAATTACCAAATCAATGATGACATGACTAGTATGAATTTTGATTAGTTGACTTAAGTGAATTTAGGGTTATGCCCCATCTCAAGATAATAAGGAGATGATTTAGTAATATTATCATAAATAATTAATTTGAAAAGGGAGTATGACAAGAAGAATGTGCTCTAGATGGAAGGATTCTAAAATGGCAAGGAATTCAACATTATGTGAGATTCTAGTGTAAATCATTTATGTTTTATTTATTGGAGGGTAGTGATATTTTTCTCATTTGGATGACATGATGATCTTAGGTGGTTGTTCAGGAAATTTTATGGACATTGATATTTTGGATAATCTAGACTATGTGATGATTCCATGTGATGTTACTTAGGACATGCTTATCCAACTACCTTAGGTTCTATAGGCCATGATGATACTAATTTGATACATTAATTATGATACTTTGGTTATCATATATGGTTTCCAAGTGATGTTAATTACTTATGTTTCAGCATACTTGTGTATTTGGGGTTATAATTCATATATCATTATTGTTAATGTGAAGTAATTTAATTATCTATTTTTTATTTGAATCCTACATTGGTGTATGTAAGTTGATTTTACATTTGGAGTAGATAAGAATGATCATGGTGTATTATGTTTAGGAATGTGGATTTTAGTGTGTCAATGAAAGTGGATATGTAGATTTGATATTTTAATGTTTTGAATATTTTATAAGAAAATGATTAGAAAAGGGAAATTTGATTTGAAATTATGAATAAAAGCCTAATGTTGAATGGGAAAATGATTTATTGTGCATATTTATTTATTGCTTGCATGATTCTATCGGACTACTGATGCTCAAGTTTAGTGTGTAGGAATTTGACCATGGGGTTTAATAGGGAACCAAGGCTCAAGCCCATGTGAACATAGCATAGCCAAGGCAAATCTTTGGAAGACTCAAAGCCTCATTGTGATGTATTCATTTTGTAAATGTGAATTTTCATGTGTAGTAAATTTAAATTCATGAATACATTAGAGATATGCCATTGTGAATTGTGATGTGTTTTAAAATTTCACTTGACACTTGTGTTGTCCATGTGGAGATCACATGTCATTTAAGATTTGGCAAGAAGTAACCTAGCCTAAACATAACCCCAATGTAGTACACAAGTTAACCTCACATGGAAAAATGTTATGAGAATTCTCTATCAAGGGAAATTCGAATTCCAACCTCCTATTGACTTTTAAGGATCAAAAGTGGTCCTAAGGGATTATTTTTGTGAAAAATAAGTGCTCTCATGATAGTAATATGGTTTGGGGGTCTAAATTTAACCTTTAGTAGGCATAGATGACCTTGGGAAGCCTCCAAACAAGTCACTTTCAAACCAATTCGAAATTTGAGTTGTCCCATGAGTTTACCCCCACATTTTCCACTTAGATAAATAGCAATTTTTGTAGGGAAAAGGGTGTAAGAAATGGTGGCTTGATGTTTTTGCCAAAAAAAGATGGGGGGAGTCTTTTTAGGGGACTTGGAAAAAATAGTAGAGTGTCTACCCAATCTCTAACTTTAGAGACTCTTACGGTTTGTAAGCTTAGAAGGGAGCTCTTCTAAAACCATTCATTACCATTTTGAAAAAGGATTCAAGGTTGGTTTTCATCTTGCCCATGTATTATTTTCCTTAAAAATTTCATAATGGTGTTCCATTCATGAGCATGAAGGAGTGTGAAATTCATATTGTATGTAGATTTCATGGTGTTTAATTTTGATGTAGCATTCATATAAATTTTTGAATGGTGATCCATGTTGTGGGAAGATTGTGATGTTGTTGTGTTGAGATGAAATGTGTTCTTGCTTTGATTTTCTCTATGTTTCCTCCATTTTTTTATGTATGTTGTTTATGGATGTGAGGACTTCACTCATCCTTTGGGAAGGGAATATAAATCCAAGGTGAAGTGGTTCGTTTGGGTTGAAAATGTATTTGAGAACCTTGGAGTATGGGCTCCATTGTATGCCATAATCATTCATACCTTGTTGGGGGTGATAAGGGAAGTATGGTGTAGAAAGGAAATTTATGGATTATGGGCTCCAAGGAAGCTACAATTGATGGTATTATGTTTGGAGGATAATTGTGAAAGCCCTGAAAGGGCATGAAATTTGTTTATTTGTGATAGCCCCAAAAGAGCATGAAAATTGTTTATTGCGGATATTGTCTAATATGGCAAGTCTCTGTTTGACAATCACACCTTCACCCTATGTTTATGGTTCCATTGGTGAACCATTATGAAATATACTTGGGATGGAATTGTTCAAGTTTTGAAATGTAATGTATAAGCATTTGCAAGATTGTATGTGAAACCCAATTTAAGCCTTGTTTCCCCTAGTGTGGGGGTGGTCTCTTTGGAGGCCTATGGTTGGGTGGAGAGCACCCATGGTCCTTGATGTTTTTTTTATTTGTGTTGTTTTTCAAGTTTTTCAATAATGGTTCCTATAAATAGATTAGGGTTTTACCCTTGGCATTATTGAAGAATTAGGGGTTGTGAAGAAATCAACCCTTTCCATATCATCTCGTAATGTGTTGTGATATCAAACTTCCATTGTTGTTTCCTTATAATGTAAGATGGATTTACTCCCTATTGTATATTGTTGTAAATGTGTAAAGTGAAATTTGAGGTTATGTACATAGCTATCTTTGTAAGGGAAAGTTTGTACCATCTTCACAGTTGTGTAGAAAGGAAATAATCAATTCTTTTAGAAGAACAACTATTGTTGTGAACCCATGTAGTAGTTATGAAAAAATTAGTTATTCTTCCTTATGAAGATTTATTTCTAAATCAATGGTCAATTCTTATAGACATCTTGTATGAGAGAAAACATTGTAAGCATCATTCAATGTAAACATAATGATTTCTTTGGAAGGTTCTCTGTTATGTATCTTGATGCTTGGAAAAGAAAATTCCGTGTATTAAAATGGTACATATGATTAATGACTCAATATGTTTTCAGTAAATATAAACCCCGTATATGAGGTTATGCATCTTCTAGTTTCATTTATATTTTATCTTGTGTAATGTATAATAGTATGCAAAACTTTGAGAGTTCTAATACCCATAAATTTTTGGATTAGATAGATGCAAGGAATAATATCCAACTTGCAATTAGAAGAAATACATAAGTCAAGTCAAACCATTAGTATACCATAATCAAATTCTCCTAAAATGAATATGGAAGATAATGCATAAGTCTAATTGTGAATACATTGTTGTATATGCACCTTTTTCTCTCTCAAATTTGTATGGAGAGTAGAAATTAATCTCACTTCTATTACAAAACAATAAAATATTCAACAAAAGTTATTCCTAAGAGCCTCCTATTTAGAATACTAATCAAATATTGATACCTACCTATGAGGAAATATATATATGTTAATACATGCAAATACTCCTAGGGTCAAGATATGGATAGTACTAAAAATATATTAATCTAAAGAAATAAAGTACCTAGCCTAGGCACCCCTTGGGAGAAAGTGGATCACATGTATAGCCTCACTCAAATACAAACATTAATAAACTGATAAGACTTGAAGAGCCACCCCTTAGTTAGAAAAGACATTCCATATTTACCTTTAAGCAAGATATATTTATTTTAATCCTTGGAAACCTCCCCAAGGCCAACCACCCTTAGATCCCCTCCATAGCCCCTCTCCTGATATGTGGGAATGGTCCCACTCTCTAAAGAAATTGACATCTTAAAAGTTTAGGAAGGAAAATGTTTTAAAAAGGGGGAGGAAGGAGCAAGTCAACATCCTTCCCTCCTATCAATGCAACAAGACCTTCCATGAAAATCTAGGAAGGAGGGATGCCCAAAAAGGGGCCATGTAATTATAATTGTTTGCAAGAATGTCACGTGAGTCTTGGGAAAGGGGATCATACCTTAGGAAAGGTAAGGAAGTAAGTTAGGAAGGTATGTTAGGAGATTAGGTGAATGGTTAGGATTAAAGGGTAGGTTAGTGTGTTTATTTGTTAGGAATTAATGGTTAAGTGTAGACTTTTATTTTTATTATGAATATCATTTAGTTAGTAGGATATACTAGTAATGTAGTTAAAATTTTAATATTAATTTAGCTAGTGGATAGTGCTAGCCTAGTAGGAGTATTTAAGTGTATAATATTAAATTATTAAAATTGATGTTTTTGATAAGGTAAACAGGTTTTAAGGGGTCCTGAAACCCATAAGTTTAACAACAATAAAGGCTGAAAATAAGCGAAAAAATGCCCAGCCAAAACATAAGCCTTACAGCTGAAAATAAGCCCAAAGGCCCAGCCCGAAACAACTGCCCACTAAAAAGGCCAGAGAACCAACCAAAAAAATACAGACCAGACAAAAAGCCAAAGCCAGGAGAAACAAAAACCAAAGGACAGAGACCCAACCTAGCAGACGACTTCTCCATCTCGAGCATGGTCTGGGCAGCTTCGGCGCACTTTTGTTGCTCTTCTGCCTTATGATCCTGGGTGTTCATCAAATCCTGCTCCATAGTGTTGTCCTTGGCTTTATCCACATCCAGCCTATCTTTGTCTTTGTTCTATTTATCATCTTCCTCCATCTGGTTCCTGTCTTTGAGATTTTCCAAGAGAGAGAGGATGTTGTCGTTGATCGAAGTGAGGAGGCAGATCATTTGACTTGCCAGGTTGTGATTGTAGTTCTCAATATTTTTTACTCTCCTCTCCATCAGAGTCTCCCAGCTGTTCCGGTCACCTTGGCTTTCTGCACCTGTCTTGCTCTTGATTTTTTCCATTTGGGAAACCCTATCTCTGACATCCTCAAGCTCATGGAAAAGCCATTTAATTGATCTGAAGTTGTCGATCATGCTATTTTGGGCATTGTTCAACAGATTCATGCCCGTTTCTCTTGCATTATCAGAAATAGCCACCATAGCCGGGTCAATTAGCTCATTGAGTCTAGGCTTCTTGAGGTCGTCCACTAGGAGTTGGGGGTTCATTGCCTCTCTGTAGATTCCCATAGTGGTCGTTCTCACATTGAAGTTCTTCCAAGCCTTCCTTCTGTTATTAACTTGCACCTCCCCCTCAATCTGTCCAGAGTTGTCATTTTCCTCCAAAGGAGGCTGAGGATGTATAGGGGAGAGGGGAATGGGCAGAGAATCCTTTCCCTGACTACTGGAGTGCTCCATGCTCTCTCCCTCCCTCTTCTGTCTTTTTCTCAGTTTCTCCTCATCCAGCTCCTCCTTCGAAACCTTGTCAGAATCATCAGTATCCATTTCCTCCTCCACCTCAGTAGAGCCATTTTTAGCTGGGGTATGACCTCTAGGGCTCTTTCTGCTGGGTAATTTGATAGAGGGGTAATCCTTCTTATGGCTTTTAGTCTTCTTACCTGAATGCTCAAAAACCTCATCAGAGCTGATGCTCTCGACATCGTCGGAATCTGAGGAAAAACTGGAGCTGCTCTTGTCAACATCCACCCCCTGGATAGGGTTTTTGCTAATGGTTTGAGCATGGAAATGCTCATGAATCAGAAGCAGAAGACCCTCATGCAGTGCTGAGTTGACAGTAGCTTTCTTTTTAAAACTAGAAATGGCCTTGTTCATCGAGTTAAAAAGATAATACGGGAAGGAGATCTTACTACCATGGCGAAAATGATTCAGAATCACAAAATGGTGAGTCCTAACCCTATCAAACTTGGGGTCTAGGGTTATATATTCAATGAAAGCATAGAGAACATACCTCTAGAGCTTCTTTATAGTATCCGTTACAAAAAACGTCTCTTTCTTGCCCAGCTTGTTCAGCTCTTTAGTGTTTTTCACAAAATCCTTGATTGCATTAGAAGACATCTTCTTGTCTCTGAAGAATTTATGCCCCTCCATCGGAATCCCCGTGACTTCAGCAACCACATCCTCAGTAATTTGAAAGTAGACCCCGTTCACCTTAACCTTACCATTATTCCACGAATTCACCATGCTATTAGTGATCTTAGGATCCGAGCCATGAAGTTTCTCGAAGAAATTAGTAACCCCACCCTTTTCCAGCTCTCTCCAAACTTTGGCCTTGTTCTTCCACTTCTGAACTTCCCCCACCGGCTCCTTTCTGCTCCTCTCACCCGTCATGTTTACCTGATCAACTTCCACAATTCTCATGAACTCTGAACTGTGCAAGTTATTTGCATTCGAAAAAATGGTGATGTTTCTTTTATGATACCCGTGAATATACCCCTTTCTAAAAATAATGGTATCGTCCTTTCGAACGTGTCAAAATGTCAGAGGAAACCCCTTTTGCTGGTGAAAATCACGATGCCAATAATGGCACTTACCATTTATTAAGCAATCTTTATTATCCATAATTGCATTGGATTTGAGCCGTCCTTCCCAAGATTTTATCTTGGTCGATAAGAAACTTTGCCTCCACCAAAAAATCTTTTTCGGCATGCCAGGTTAGATTATTGGTGGCGTTAACCCCTTTATTAGCAAACTAATCAGCGACTGGGTTTGCCTCTCTGTAAACACGAGTGATGTGGACCTTATCGAACTTTGTGAGAGTGGCGCAAGTCTCAGCAATTATGTTCGCAATCATCCACGAGGGAGGGTAAATACCATTAATGGTATTAATAATGTTTTTGGAGTCCCCCTCAAGCCAGATTTTAGTAATCCTAGCTTCAAAAGCCAACTTGACCACCTTACTTGCAGCTCTTGCTTCAGCCAGATGAATAGTCTGGATTCCCAGCGGGGAAGCAAAGGCAGCTATTCCCTCCCCATAGCTATTTCTTATGATTCCACCGCAACCTGAAGGGCCTGGGTTACCCTTAGAAGCCCCATCAAAGTTGGCTTTTGACCAACCATCTGGGGGGAGAAGCCAGCTAGCATCCTGCCTTTTGAGGTTCCTGTCTTTTTCTTTAGCTATCTTTCTGTCCCCTTCTTCTTCTTCTTCCTCCTTCAGCACTTGGAGATTTTCCTTTATATTCTTCGAGACCTTCCTGCCAAGGATTATAGCCGGCTCCTCTCTGTCTCTAAATATTCTATTATTCCTTTCCTTCCAAATTCCCCAGCAAAAATGGGGTAAAATCCAGTCCGAGTGATCCTGCCGACCAGCAATCTTACAAAGACCTTTCCACTGATGGAAAAAATCCATGAGATTATCCGGTTTGCACCAGAGGGTTTCATTATCATGTGTGATGACATTCCACACCTCCCTGGCATAGTCACATAAGATGAAAATGTGATTTCCGGTCTCAGCCTGATTCTTACACAAGGGACATCTACTGGGCATAACATGTCCTCGCTTCATGAGATTGTCATGAGTAAGGATTTTTTTCTGAAGAGCCAGCCAGTAAAAAATGTTGATCTTTGGAGTGAGACCCGAAATCCAAGCCTCCGCCCAAGGGGCCTTCTCTTTTAAGCTCCAAAGGGAATTATAGCCTGAGGCAACAGAGTATCTTCCATTGGGATTTTCCCTCCAGACCAGCTCATCCCCCAAATTGATAAGAATCATGGAATTGAGCATAAGCATTATAGGAGTCAAGTCCTCAGAGATGAGGGATAGGTCACTCCATTCCTGGCCATTCCAATAATCACAAACTTTGGACCCAATTTGATCAGTACAAGCTTGCATCCATCTCTCAAAAATAGGTTTATTGATAAGTGGATCTTGGGAAAGCCATCTATCCGACTAGAACTGGATGTCCTTCCCATTTCCCAATTTCCATGATATCCTGGCCTTAGCCAGGTCCCTAGCTTTCATGATCCCATTCCAAATGTTCGATCCTTTTGGGATATCTTCATTAAAAAGGGTGAAAAGAAGAGTGGGTCTTCTAAGGTACTTGTTTACCAGGGTGTCCCTCCATTCACCGGTGCTACTGAAGATCCACCATATTTGTTTAGCTAGGAGAGCCTTATTGAGGTGGGTGATCTTTCTAATGCCCAGACCTCCGTACCTCTTAGGGAGGCAAACCTTCTCCCAAGCAACAAGAGGGTATCTTTTCTTCCCTTCATTACCATTCCAAAGGAAGTCTCTCTAGATTTTCTCCATTCTTTCAGCTATTTTCCTCGGAATTCCAAAGAGGCTCAGGGCATAGATTGGCAGATTTTGAAGAGAAGATTTGACTAAGAGGCATTTCCCCGCTTGACTAAGAGAGACCCCTTTCCAACCAGCCATCTTCCTGTTGAATCTGTCCAAAATACCATTCCAAAAAGACTCCAGGGGTGAGGATCCCAAAGGGAGACCAAGATAGGTAGAGGGGAAAGAGCCTACCCCACAACCCAGAATCCTGGCGATTTTTCTTTGTCTAAACTCAGAGGTGTTGATGAAAAAGAGCGAGCTTTTGTTCCAATTAATCAGCTGACCCGTCCCACTGGAGTAAGTATCAAGAATCTTCTTTAGGGCTCTGGCCTCTTTGACAGAAGCTTCCCCCCCCAAGATAGTATCGTCAACAAATTGCTGATGAGTGAAGGGAACGCAATTAGAGGAGGGAAGGATCCCTTTGATACAAGCCTCACGCTTTCTACAGTCTATAATCCTTCCTAAGCATTCAGCTAAAATGATGAACAAAATGGGCGAAAGGGGGTCTCCTTGTCTGAAGCCTCTGGAAGGTTTGAAAAAATTAGAAGGGACTCCATTAACCAGAACAGCCAAGGAGGAGGTGGACACCAATTGAGAGATAATTTTGCAAACTTTACTGTCAAAGCCAAAAGTCGAGAGGACCTTCCCAAGGAGAGACCAGTCCACCTTGTCATAAGCTTTAGAAAGATCCAGTTTGAGAAACATACCTTCCCGTTTGGATGCCTCAAGAGAGTGGATGACTTCGTGCACCATCTGGACAGAATCCAAAATTTGTCTCCCTGGAACAAAACCCGATTGATGCTGCGAGATTATCATGGGCAAGATCTTGAGCATTCTTAAAGTGAGAACTTTAGAGATGATCTTGTAGAGTGAGTTGCACAGACTAATAGGTCTAAAGTTGTCCAACGAGTCCGCCCCAGGGGATTTAGGAATGAGAACCACAAAAGTCGAGTTTAGCTCCTTGAGAATAGATTTGGCTCCAAAGAATTCTTGGACAGCCTGAACAACCTCTCCCATGATCACCGGCCAGAACCTTTGGAAGAAAAAAGTGGGAAAACCGTCCGGGCCTGGAGCCTTGTCAGCAGGCAGAGAAAAGAGAGCCTCTCTAACTTTCGAAGCATTAGGAATAGCACAGAGCTGTTTATTATGGATAGGTTGAATGAGCTGAGGGATACAGTGTAACAAATCCTCCTGGTCCAATTATTAAAATTGATGTTAGGTTTTTAGTAGATAATAATATAAATATAGTAGTGTTTAGAATTGAAATAATTAGTATAGGATATCAATAATCTAGTTAGTAGTACATAGTGAGTAGGCTATTAATATGGTTGCATTTAATTAAAAAATAAAAATGTATGAGTTCAATAAAAAAAATTAAAACATATGTTGTAAAATGGATTAACAATGGTAAAGTAATAAAGCAAGGTTATTATATAAATGACAAAGATATATATTTGCAAAATAATCAAATGATTACAATAATATGGTTATCTATAAAATTCTAGATTAACATCATCAAATTTCCACAATCCATTTGTAAATAAGAAGTTTTTTGGATTTGATTGTGTATGTTTTTTTACCATCAACGTTTCGGATCATACTACATGATCCATCATCAGGATGTGAAAGAGTAGGATAACATACACAATTCTAGATTATCAAGTTTATGAACCTATATTGGATTAAAACAAAAATTTGGTTGTGTTTTGTCTTGTAAATTTTGGGCATGATAAAAAATTTGATAGATACCTATTTGGAAGTACCTATAGCCCGTCAAATGAGATAGTTGAAGGAGAGAAATATTTTTCTATAAAATGAGACTAATATTGATGAAGTTTTCCTAAAGTTAATGTTGAAGGTAAAGAGAAAACAAGCATGTAATAAACTTATACCTCTCGATCCATGTCATTGTGTACAAACCTTGTCAAAGGGGTATAGTTTCTTGCATATGTAAATCATTTGTCTTAAGTTAGTTACAAATTAAATGATACTTATGCTACAAATTATATAGAATATAACATGAACAATATGCATACATTGTAATCATTGTATACCTTTTAATTCATTAACTCTACAAAAAATATCATAAGTAATCAACACCAAGAATTGAGCAACATAAAAAATATTTACACCTAATATATTTCCATTGATCATCTTCTTTGGCCATCTCATCATCAAGAACATCATCATTATTTCTATCATCATCCAAATCATCACAATGACCATCGTCATCATCATGATCATCACTATGACCATCGTTGTTGTCGTCGTTATCATCATCACCATCACCACCACCACCATCATGAATTCCATCACCATCATCATTGATGTAGGAGCATCCTAGGTTGCACTACTATCTTGCACGTTTACATTTTTTACCTTGTTGTTGAAATTGTGTTTTTTCTAGTTTTTGGATGCTTGTTGCAGACCATGTAACTAATTTTTCAAAATGAATGAGAGGATTTTATTTTTAGTGAGTGACAAGAGCCTAGATTAATATATTTTTTCAAAAGGAACAATTTCTAACTCCTCGTAAGTTTGGAGATATGGCAATTCTCCCGGAGTATCAATTTTTGGCAGTTCTACATGATAATTTTCTGTGCTTGACTTTCGAGATGGATGCACACTTATCCTTGGTGAATCAAAATTTTTGAACTTAAGTGGTTGTAGAGGACCTATAATAATATCTATATCTCAAACAAAAAGTTCTAATTCAATCGGAGTTAGCAGATATCGTGATTTTTCTCAGACATCAATTTCTAGACATTTAATTGTTGTTGCAGGCTAAGTTGTGGCTCTTCAAGTATCTAATGTTAGGTTTACTTTCATGATGGGCATTTAATATTTTTTGAGAGCATACTTATGGCTTCTCTATGTTCTAGAATGATCTGCAGGTCATTTTTCCTAGAATAAATAGAGTGTTTAAGCTTAGAGCGAGGGCAATTTTTAGAGAGGATTGGAGAGCAGAACTAGAAAGTGTGAATTTGAAGTTGGATTTTAGGTCATGTATGTATTTTGTATCTGGTTGTAACTTAGAAGGCCTTATAGTTGGGTATGTATGATGATATTTTCATGAAATCAATAAATAATATTGTTCTTTCTCTCTCCATGGTGTTGTTCTCTTTTGTGTTTGCTTTCATTATGTTAACTCTTGCATAGTGGTTTAGGTAACTGAGTGTTCCTATTGGCCTTAGTTACTCCTAACCTACCCTACATTAGGTTGATTAGAGCTTGAGGTTCATCCTTGTGATGATTGGATCATATAGAACCCTATTTTAGATATTGGTTGTAGGGTTACAGATCTACAAATTTGACCTATAACTTGTAGAGGGTTACTATCTTGCAGGAACCTAATTTGTAAAGGTGGTTCATGGTAGAGAAAATGTTGATAATGCTATATTGGATCAATTGAGATAAATTGTAGCTAGATTAGATGCTATAGAGATATCCCAGAGGAGAAGAGCACATCTTGATGATGTAAGAGATGATAAAGTAGTAGCACCAAACCATAATCTAGAACCTGAGGAAAGATTGTTGAGTGTTGTCTAGGGAAAATTCAAAGCTTGTTGTAGAAGTTGTTCCTTATAATGGAAAATTGGATGCCAATGTTGTGTTAGATTGGATCTCAAATATGGAGAAGTTCTTTGATTATGAAAACACTCCTAATAATAAGAAGATGAAGATTGCAATTACTAGGTTGAAAGGTCATGCTTCACTATGGTGCAAGCATTTGCAAACTGATAGACAAAGGAGAGGAAAGGAGAAGATCAAAACTTGGTCAAAGATGGTGAACAATGAAATGAACAAGTTCCTTCTTGTTGATTACCAATTTAGCTTATTGACAAAGATGCAAAATTTGAGACATAAGGACATAAATGTGAAAAAGCATATTGAGGGATTCTATAGATTGGACATCAGATCTAGACATGTGGATGATGATGTTGAGAAAATTGCAAGGTACATTAATGGATTGAGATCTAGAATTCAAGATGAAATAAGTTTTGTGAAGTTGGAAAGTGTAGAAGAAACATATTAATATGCCTTGAAAGCTAAGGAGATCTTGTCAAAAAAGCATGAACAAAGACAAAGAGGTAGAGGTGGTAGATTCCAGAGAGGCAAAGGTAGATCCTGTGGTGAAAGTGGTAGATTTGATAATTTTGTGTAAGATTAAGGAAAATCTGAATGGAAGAATGATGATAAAGAGAAGACCGAATGGAAAGGTGATAGTTCATACCAAGGAGGTACTATTTCTTACCAAGGAAGAGGTAATTCCTATCCTAGAGGTGGTTTCTGTGGTAATTGTTTCTGATGTGGCAAAGAATGGCATAGATCTTTTGAATATAGATCCTCTAAAAGTGGGTAGAATAATAGAAATGTTGTGATTCAAGGAGACATTGAGAGTTCACCAAGTGGACCTCAAGCTAGAAAAAATTTGATGGTGAGAAGAACCTTATGTAATAAGGGAAGTGATGAGGAACCTATCCTTAGAAGAAGTCTTTTCAAGACTAGATGTAAGATGGATGGAAAATGTTGCAAGGTAATAATTGATAATGGAAGTTCAACAAATTTGGCATCAGAATAGCTGGTTATAAATTTTCAGTTGCAGAGGCTGAAAAATCCCAAACCTTATCATGTTTCATGGATCAAAGATGAGCATAAGATATTGGTAAGTGAGCAATGTATTGTGAAGTTCAAAATTGGACATTACTTTGATGAAGTTTTGTGTGATATTATGCCCGTGGATTATTGTCATATTTTTTTGGGTAGACCTTGGCAATATGATAGATATGTTGTACATGATGGAAGATTGAATCAATATACTCATTGGGTAAATGGGAGGAAACAAATATTGCTACCTTTGATTGAAAGTCCAATTGAGGTTAGTTGT
Source organism: Cupressus sempervirens (assembly GCA_028749045.1). Lineage (NCBI taxonomy): Eukaryota > Viridiplantae > Streptophyta > Pinopsida > Cupressales > Cupressaceae > Cupressus > Cupressus sempervirens. The sequence goes on along the minus strand of CM053787.1, from coordinate 926,067,177 downwards.
ACTTCAATAAAAGTTTGCATGGTTAATGGAAAGTAATTTGAAAAGGAAGTAAAGAAGAATCAAGTTTTTTTTGTTATAGTTCTTAGAGGACCAAGTGTTGGTAGTAATAACCAAGTAGTAGAAGTTAGTAATGCCAGAGTGATAACAAAAATTATAGAATTGTTGAATGAGTATAAAGATATTGTTTCTAATGATATTCCTACTGGTCTACCTCTAGTAAGAAGTATAAGTCATTGTATGGATCTAATTCTAGGAGCTATTTTTCCAAACAAAGCACCATATAGATTGACACCTATAGAGAATGAAGAACTTAACAGATAATTGCATGAGTTGTTGCAGAAAGTTTTGATCAGAGAAAGTTTAAGCCCATGTGTTGTACCTATTGTATTAGCACCTAAAAATAATGGAGAATGTACACTAATTCCAGAGCTATTAACAAAATCATAGTGAAATATAGGTTTCCTATGCTGAGGATAGATTGCATAATGGATTGTTTGAGTGGAGAAAAGTATTTTATCAAGATTGATTTGAAGAGTGGCAATCATCAGATCAGAACTAGAGAAGGTGATGAATGAATTTCTAAAAAGATTATTGGGTAAGTTTTTGATAGTTTATTTCGATGATATTATGATATTTATTAAGACTAAGGAAGAACATCTTGAGCATATTAGATAAGTATTACAGAGGTTGAAAGAGGAAAATTTGTTGATTAATCTTAAAAAGTGTAATTTTATGCAAGAGGAGATTGTGTATTTAAGATTTGTGATTTTAGTTGAGGGATTGAAGATGGATCCTCAAAAGGTTAAAGAAATTTTGGAGTTGCCTACACCTAAGAATGTGGATGAGGTAGGATCATTTCATGGTTTAGCTAGTTTTTACTAAAATTTTATAAAGAATTTTAGTTCTGTTTGTAATGCTATGACTGAGACAATGAGGGGAGATAAAAAGGAATTCAAGTTGACACATGAAGCTGATAAGAGTTTTGAGACTTTGAAACAAAAGGTTGTTGAATTACCTATATTAGCTTTGCCTAATTTCGATAAGGTATTTCATGTTGAATGTGATGCAAGTGGTAATGCAATAGGAGTTGTATTATGTCAAGAAGGTAAACCTATTGCTTCCTTTGGTGAGAAGTTGAATGATGCTAAAAGGAAGTATTCTCTGTATGATCAAGAATTTTATGCTATTGTTCAAGCATTAAAGAAGTGGAGACATTATTTGATTCCTAAAGATTTTGTGCTATATATTGATCATAGAGCTTTATAATACTTGAGAAGTCAACATAAATTTTGAATCAAAGACATATGAAGTGGGTTGAGAACTTTTAGAATTTTACATTTGTCATTAAGCACATAAATGGAGTTAGTAATAGAGTTGTTGATGCATTGAGTAAAAGACATTCTTTGTTGACTAAAATGAAGGTTGAAGTTCTTGTTTTTGATGAAATGAAAGAGTTGTATGATGTTGATCCTAATTTTTTCGAGGCATGGAGAGAGTGCAAAGCACCAAATTTGAAAAATCACATAAGTATGATGAGTATTTCATTCAAGAAGGTATGTTTTTCAAAGGTATTCAGTTGTGTATTCCTAGTAGTTCTATGAGGTTGAATCTGATTAAGGAAAAGCATAGTGGTGGATTGGCTGGACATTTTAGAATTGATAAGATATTGAGTTTTCTAAAAGAGAAGTATTATTGGAGGATGTTTAGAAATTTGTAAAGAGTTGTGGAGTTTTTCAAGTTGCAAAAGGAATTAGTCAAAATATTGGTTTGTATACACCTATTACTATTCCTAAGAAACCTTGGAATGACATTAGTATGGATTTTTTTCTTGGATTACCTAAGACAATGAAGGGGTATGATTCCATATTTTTTGTAGTGGATAAATTTTTTAAGATGGCTCATTTCATACCATGTAAGAAGACATCAAATGCTAAGCATGTTGCTGAACTTTTCTTTAAAGAGATTGTATGATTGCATGGATTAGCAAGAAGTATTATTTCTAACAGAGACAATAAGTTTGTTGGTTATTTTTGGAAGACTTTATGGAAGAAGGGTACTGAGTTGAATTTTAGTTCTACATTCCATCTGTAGATAGATGGATAGAAAAAGATTGTGAATAGAAGCCTGGGTAATTTTTTGAGATGTTTAGTTGTGAATAAGCCAAGTAATTGGGAGATGGTATTAGCACAAGTTGAATTTGTATATAATAATTTTGTGAATAGGATTATAGGAAAGAAAACTTTTGAGATTGTTACTGGAATGTAGCCTAGAGGAGTATTAGATTTGAGAGATATTGCTGGTGAAGAAAAAAGAAGTGTTGCAGGAGAAGAATTTTCTAATTTTATGGAGTCTTTACATAAGGAAGTGAAGTTGAGGGTAGAAAAAAGTAATCAGAAGTATAAGGAGAATGTTGATCATTCTAGGAGACATCATGATTTTTAAATTGGTGATGAGGTGATGGTTCATCTAAAGAAAGGAAGATTTCCCATTGGAACATACAATAAGTTGAAGATGAAGAAGTTTGGACCTTGTAAGATCTTAAAGAAGTTTGATAGTGGAAACACTTATGAAATTATGTTACCTAATGACATGGATATGTCTCCTATATTCAATGTTGCTAACTTATAAAAGTATCATGAGTTAGATGATGAAGTTATTATATTAGAGGATTATCATAAGAAGGAAATTGAAGATGTTGAACAAATATTGGATCAAAGAGTTGAGAAGAGCATGAGGGGAAAAGATTATTATGAATATCTGGTGAAGTGGAAGAATAGACCTATGGAAGTTGCTTCATGGATTTCTCAATATAAGTTGGATTTAGCTTAGGTTGTGAAATATTAATTATTCAAGATAATAATTTCTTCCAAACCTGGTTTTCTAATATAGGAGCATCTTGGGTTGCACTACTATGCTACATGTTTTCAATTTTTACCTTGCTGCTGAAACTATATTTTTCTGGTTTCTAGGTGCATGTTGCAAACCATGTAGCTAATTTTTCTCAATGAATAAGAGGATTTTATTTTCAAGGAGTGAAGAGGGCCTAGATTAATTCAATATTTTAGAGTTTTATATTCTAATTCCTCAATAATTTGTGAGATATGGAAATTCTCCCAAAGTATCAATTTCTAGTAGTTTTGTGCAATAGTTTTCAGTGCTTGACTTTCAAGATATATACACACTTATCCTTGGTGAATTAAAATTTTTGCACTTAAGAGGTTATAGAGGAGCTAAAATATTAACCATAGTTTGAAATATGAGTTATAATTCAATTGGATCTAGGAGATATCATGATTTTTCTCAGACATTAATTTCTAGACATTTAATTATTGTTGCAGATCGACTTGTGGCTCGTCAAGTATTTAATCTTAGGTTTATTTTCATGATGGGTATTTAATATTTTTTGAAAGCTAACTTGTGACTTCTCTATGTTCTAGAATGATTTTTAAGTTATTTTGGCTAGTATAAATAGAGTGTTTAGGATTAGAGCTAGGGCAATTTTTAGAGAGGATTGGAGAGCAGAACTAGAAAGTGCAAATTTGAAGCTAGATTTTAGATCATAAATGTATTTTGTATCTAGCCGTAACCTAGAAGGCATTATAGTTGGGCATGTATGATGATATTATCATGAAATCAATAAATAATACTGTTCTCTCCCTATGGTGTTGTTCTCTTTTGTGTTTGCTTTCATTGTTTTAACTCTTGCATGGTGGTTTGAGTAGCTGAGTGTGCCTATTGGCCTTAGTTACTCCTAACCTACCCTACATCAATCATGAACATCTTTTCCATAATTATCATCATCATCATCATCATCATCATTTACTTTTTCTTCCACTTCTTCACTATCTTCTTCTTTAATGACGTTATACTTTATCAGTCTTCCTCTTGGATTGTATCAAAGGAAAAATGACCAACCTAGTTTATGTGGAATGCCAAAGTAAAACACTTGCTCACATTGGCTTGGAAGAACATAGGGCTAATTTTGAATGGGATCAAGTGGCTTTTTATTAATTATTTTAAATCCATTATCATGTTCAATAACAATTCTACCAAGATCATTTTGATTCAGTCATAGCTTGCACCATTTGATAACAAATAGAACTAGTTTGAAGGAATTAAAGTGGCACTCAATTATATCATCCAAAATTCCATAATATCTATTTTTAGATTATTGAGGATGCATGTCATTTCTAGACAAATTTTTGATGACCTCAAAGACTGCAGTTATCCTAGAATCACAAGTTCTCTTAGTATCATCTACCTTTTTTTATGCGGAATGTATGGCCATTGTAGTACATAGCTTTGTGATGCTTGACCTATTATTTTTGGAACATGTCAAAATTATGCATCCATCCATGAGTTGATATTAAAAAAATGGGTCATGATATATTAACTTATATGTACCTTTCCACCTCTTAAACCATTTGCTAGATCAATTACCATTGGTGTAACATTGGGATCTCCATTACAATGAGCTTCTTTAACCAATGAAGCAATGTCTTCCCACGTTAATGAGCAACCATTTTGTTGAGATCGTTTAATCCATACCATCATCTAATCAAAGATTGTTTGAAATATACAAATGAAGTGCATCCCACTCACAAGAAACTATATAAAATAAATAGACCAGTTAAATAAATAGACCAGTTAGAAATAACTTATATTGATGATGGATAATAATTAATTAACTACAATAAAATCTTATAACTACCTCTCAATTTCCTCAATCTACCTTCCCTATCAAGTACTCCCCTTCAAATTTGTTAATGGAGTTGGGATCCCAGATGTGATCTACATGGATCTTTGATGCAAACTTAGGAAGATATTCACTAATGTAAACCATGGTTTGGTATACGCTATATCCCTTGACCATGGAACCATTAGGATGTGTTCATCGTCAAACCATACCCTTCAAAAATTTCAAGTGCCTCTCAACCATCCATATTGACCTAGTTGGTATAGGTCCACACAATTCAATCTCCTCGACTAGATGTATGAGGTAGTGTTCTTATGCATTGAAAAAAGTTGAAGGTAGACATTTTTACATCTCACACAAAAGCTAAGGAATTTTTTTCTTTCAATGCTTTATGTATTTTTATCAATTTCTTTAGATGACAACCACCTAGAAGATATTCATCATGCAAAAACATATTAATGAGACTCTACAAAAAACTATACAATAAATTACAAAAAAAGAAGAGCAAGATGCAAAAATAATATATATACGACAAATCTAACAATAACACGTCTAACCTCATGTATTTCCCAAGATCATATATTATAACTTGTTTGACACTCATGTTGTCAAAGTTGTGTTGGAGAGATAGAGGTAGAACATGTTGCAATAATTAAAAAATGATGTTTTCAATATATTATAAAATAAAATAATGAAAAGTACATCATGTTTTACAAATTTATTCTAAATATATTTGAACATGACTTACCTTGACAAAGGTATGTCAATAATGATTTTTCAACCCTAATATTTGTAGCAAATCTTGTGGGAAATTCAAAAAAAAAAATTTTATGGCTTCAAATATGGCATTAGTTTCTTTCTACATTAATAACCAAGGAATATTCTATTTGATTTGAGGAAAAACTTCAATGCATGATTGGATTCACTAATGTCATTACAAATTTTGACCAATTTTTCTTTGTCACACCTTCAATCCAATATTTCCCATAGTATCTTTGTTACATTCTTTCCAATATGCATAGCACCAAAAAAATGTACAATTGGGAGGTGCTCATAGTACGAAAACCTACTAAATTGTCTAGGATAGCTTTTAAGTCCTTTTAGAATTTTCTCATCAATTCCTTGATAACCTTTATGAACATCAATTACATCATTACTAAATGGAAGGAAATATCCAAATTTTAATCTCATACAAAAACCTACATCAGATGGAATGACATTACCTTGATGATTCATTCTATTCTATTCTCACTTCCATTTATAAGGTGTCATTCTTCATGGCTTTGATGTTGTCTCTTCTTTTCCATTAAATATTTTTTTGGTAATTTGATACTAATGATTTTTGTGGAGAAAGTGTATGCTCATCGAACACCTACTTTTCTAAACATTCTGAATGATGAGATTTCATCTTTGGACTACAAATTGGACATGAAATTTTTTTCTTTGTCTGAAGACCTACAAGATTGTGTATAATTGGATGACATGTGTACTAGAAGATTCATATTTACAATCATCACACACAAATTAAACATACAATGAAAATGTATTAGCACTATTACATACCACAAATATGTGTTAATAGTTCTACATAACATAAAAATGTGTTAGTCCAAGGGTGTCATGTATTGTGCATACAAGTATTGCATAGAATTAAAATTGTCTTTCACCAATTGGTCTAGAGATTTCATACATAGTGACCCCATTCTATAACTCCAACAACTCATCAATTAAGGGCTTAATATATGCATTCATATCTTTACTTGGTACTTACGTACATGAATGAACATAAAAAAACCATAATTATTATGATCATTTCAATATTGGGTTTTTAAATTAATTTAGATAAGTATTAAATGGAAAAATACCTGGTATAATCATTTTCAACATTATGTGCTCCCTCTTTATAGATATCTAAGGAGGAAAGTTATTGTTAATAACAAAAATAGGCCAATCCAAGTAAAGAAATCTCATCTCTTCAAATCGACTAACATCAAGTAAACAGATCTCATCTCTTCAAATTATGAGGTTCTTCTTTAAATATTGGCCACCTATCTTCTATATCCTTAGATTCAGAACCATTTGCAAGCATTTTCATAATGTCATCTTGACTTTTATTATGTGCATGCTAATCCATAAATTGGGCCAAGCTAGTGCACTTGAATAATCATTGTAGACGTGAAATAATGGGAATGTACAGAAGAACCTTGTTAGGCACCTTTTTGATTATTTGATTAGATTGGTTTCTACTAATGTGAAAATCAGGGCATTGTGTTGCAAATTTATGTTGTTTATGATATATAATATGATCATTGGGACATGCATGCATTTTTTGATACTCCATTCCAATATCTTTTATAATGGTTGATAATTCTCCATAAGAGAAAGGTAGAATGTTTGATTGTGGTGACAAACAATCACCTATCAACCTATGGGGAAAAAATTATTAATATAAATAACATTAATGGTACACTAACATAGAAGATAACAAAAAGATACTATACCTTAGAATACGTGAGATTGCTATATTGGATATACCATTCATAATCTTTAAGTTTATCAACAATAATACAATAGAGAGAAGCATTGTTTGGGAACCTTGGTACAGAGGCTTGTATGTCTTTTCAGTTATAGGTATATCAAGGTTCTCTTCATCATCATCATCATCATCATTATATGTGCTACTATCATTGTCTTCATCATCTTTATTAGTTACACCAATAGCATCTTCTTCAATCCTATTCTTTGGCACATTATCAGTTGTTCCAATACCAACATCTTCAATTGTGTTCTCTACCTTAGAATCATCTTCTTCCATGGGAGAATTACCTTCTACTTCAATATTCATACCTCTATGTTCCACTAGTTCAAAATCCATATTCACCAAAGGACAAAAATCTTTTCCCCCTTCAATGTGATCATGTTTCGTATAATGTCTCTAAGTTGTTGTGATTAGAATTCTTTGATTCTTTAAGCCCTTCCATTTTTTGCAAGGACAATAACATTTTCCATCACCTTTTCTTTTGAATTGAGACCATAATCTAGCAATTGTCATCTTATTTTATTCTCAGTTCATATTGTTAGGCATGGACTTTCTTCATAAGAAAATATTAGGGCTATAAAATCATATCAAATAAAAAATACAACCATTAATAGTATCTTGTATATAATAAAAAATAATTAATAATTACTACCTCTTTACTAAGGGTTAAAAATATACATATTCATTTTTGAGTCCTAATGGAAAAAGGTTTTCTTTTTTATGGTGTATGATGGTCCACAATTCTAGATGAGTATTAGTGAAGTTAATTTCATATGTTTACAAAAATGCACTATGCTTATCATTTCAAAGAATTTGTTATATCTTATCTTGAAGAAGCAATGTTTAGTCTACATGTCTATTGCATATTTCTCTAAGGTTGTACATATGAGCATAAAAGTAAAGTTAGGATTAATGAGATTCCTTGGTGTGGAGCCTAAAATTGTGTAGCTAGTGTTCATATAGTGAGAGTTGTGGTTTTTCCAACATTGAATATTTTTCATTTAAAAATCTTATTATTCTTGTGTGTAGAATGTTATATTTCTATTATTTACTTCTATACATATAATGAATAGTTAATAAATTTATAAGTTTAAATTTATGTTGATTTATTTCCCAAAGCATCTATAGTTGTTCAAATTTTGTGGTGCAAAGGTACCTCTCAAACCTCTTAAAGCCAAAGACTTCTTGAAGGCTCCCAACATGGAAGAAGACATGAACACACCAATTAAAGTTAATTGGCATATTTTAGAGCCAATAATGGCATATTGTATGGTTCATAATGCAAGAATGATAAAATATCCTAAGGTGCCTAAGAGCACCAATTCAGCTTTACATTCCTTCTTGCATCTCTAGCAATAATCTTGGAGGATTTTAAATTAGAGTATAATAATTACATGATTTTTGAATAATGAATTTACTAAGAAAGAAAGGAAGAAAGAATTGCAATGTTAGAGAGGAAGAAAGGAACTAGGTCTTCTCTCTATGTTAGCGTAAAGACATCTTAATGGTGAAGGATTCATTCGGGCTTCTAGTAGTACAATATGCACATGAATATGTGGAAGGTTAAAGTATAGCAAGCTATGAACATTCACATTTCTTCCATGTAGAAGGGTGCATGATGCTAAGGTGTATAATTGCACTATTGAAGAGGAAGAAAGGAATGAAGGATAAAGTGAAATCCATCAAATAAGGAAGGCTCAGTGTAGATTAGCAAAGGTATTCTCAAATTCATAATATATATCCTATAAAGGAGATCATTGAGATTTCCTACTTCCTACGCTTTTGAGACATCTTAATACACCAATCACAATTTTCCTATTTTGGTGAATATAAAAAATGATCATAAAAATAATGTGAATTGAGGCAAATAAAACTACCATTCTTGAATAGTGTGAGAAGGTTTGTGTTCTATTTATTTTCACATCCATTTCCATAGTGACTCTAATAAAACCAATTTCCACTCTCTATTGATTAGAGTGCATAGTTGCATCTATAGTAAGCAAGGCTTCAATATATGAGACTAATATTATTTTTCTTCAATGCATCACTATTTAATTTTTTTGAAACATTGGACTAAATAAATTTTAGTTCACAAAACATGTGCTAGTGTTAATTAAATCATAATTAGCCAAACAATATTTCACAATCAGAAGTAGGGATTAAGATTTGTCCCCTAAATATCAACAACAATGTCGTGTTTGGTGATAGGAGCCAAACTTGTTTCAATTCTACTCAGAAACAACCATTCTTTGTGGATATAGTGTTATCAAAAATTAGAAAATTATTGGAGTATAGGTGTGCATGGCTATTTGGAAGCATCATTTGGGGATATAGCACACTGAATCATAAATGTGGGGTGTTTTAATCAAAGGATGTCACAAGAGGATAGGTGTACAACACCACCTAGGCTCTTTACCATGATGAAGAGAGGTATAAATGAAGAAAAATAGGTGATAGGAAATCAACATAGATCTTGAACTCATTCCATTAAATATTGGATGAACATCAAATAAATACCCTTGAATACATCAAAGAATATCATAAACTTCTTCAAAAAAGGTAAAACAATAAAGTGATTAAATGATAAATATTTATTGGAGACAATACTTTACAAGAATCAACATATTGTTAATGCTCTACATGGTAAGGAAATAAGGTTTAGTCCAAATTGGCTTTTATCCTACATTATCATGGTACCCTATGGAATTGATGCATACACATAGGTAAAATGGATGGTGCCACTTAAAGACCCTATGTACATGTTGCACTTGTGTCTATACTATGTTTGGCCTTATCTTGTCATTTTTTTAATTCTCTCCTTATCCACATAGTTTTGTGTGTTTTTATTTTCCTTACATTTAAAGCATTATGTATTCTTTCATATCTTGCTTCGTTCCTAACAAAAACATTTCATGTTTTGGGCTTGAATATTATGTGTAATATATTAATTATTTTGATTAAGGTATTAATTAGAGGATACTAACACATATATTCTTTTAATTTAATCATATACTATAGTAGATTCAAATTTAAGGACAAGTAAATATATTCTATATAATTATTCATTTCTTTCATCAAATATTTTGCAATTTAATTGTTATGTTATTTCTCACATGAAAATCAATCAAAGAGGCAATAAATCACAAGTTAGTATGGGATTCTTCCATCAACTACAAACTTAATGTCCAACTTCACTACAATAATGGTTAATTTGGGCCCTAGTTGATTTTTTTTTAGCACAAAGTGATATTTATTGTTTGTATTTTCTATTTCTATCTTCTATGAGTGTCGTGTAGGTTGAACATAAGCTTTGTTATTTTTGGTTGGTCTATGCTTCAGGCTTCTTTTTTATTTCTTATTTTTATTTCTTTTTAATATCTCCTTCAACTAGATATATCATGGTTTAATAATCCTTCAATCCACACATTATATCAATTAAGTATTAAAGTTTGCCTAAACACAACAACAACAATACACTAAAAAAATTAGCACTCAAAAACTACTTTATTTATTCAACATCTAACTACATTACAATCTATTTCATTATAGAAGTTATATTTTTGATCTATTTGATCTGTATAATTAGTATAATAAAATATCTATGTCTCTAATGTACCCTATTTGTGATCTATATTTCTTTTTTTTCCTTGTGATCCATGTCTCTATCGTGCCCTAGTTGTGATTTATGGTTCTTTTGTGCCCTAGTTGTGATTTGTTTCTCTATTGTGCCCTTATGATCTATGTCTTTATTGTTTCCTAGTTGTGATCTATGTCTCTACTCTTCCTTATGATATATGTTTCTATTGTTCCCTAGTTGTGATCTATGTCTCTATTGTGACCTTGTGATCTATGTCTCTATTGTGCCCTTTTGATCTATTTCTATGTCTTTCTTTCATTCTTCCTGTTATGTTTGACTTCAGAAGATCTTCCATTCATGACCTCCAATCACACCTGCATCTCTGGTGGTCAAGGGGAGGGATTTCTCTTTGAGCATCCATATAATGTGAGATTGGCATTGATATACCTATCAGTTAAGTTTTGGCCTTAGGGAACTCTATTCTTTCAACATGTATCTATGATGGAATGAATACTTAATTGAAAATGAATGAATGGATGGAGAATTTTGGTGGAGGAAGAAGTTAAAACACAATCAACCAAAATTTAATGACTTTTAGTTTCCCTTCATTCTCCAAAAATGGCTATAAGAGTGGGTGTTGAAACTCTTACCTCAATCAAGCAACACTAGTCACAGTTTCCCTTGCCTAAGAAGTGCATGCAAAAACCCTCCCATGCACTTGCAATCTATCGCACATGCAAAATAAAATGTTTTATTTTTTTTTGTTTATATCCTAACAACATTGAAATTTTGACAATAAACTTATATCCCAAAAACATCAAAATTTTGACAGAAAACTTATGTGTCATTGAAATTTTGACACAAAACTGAAGTGTCATCAAAATTTTGACAAAAAAACTTAAGTTTCATTAAAATTTAGACCTTATTGGGATCATTTTAAAAAAAGTGAATTTGACAAGCCAAATTGGCCTATTGTCAAAAGATTTGGTTGAAAATTGATATTGTACTAGTGGGAAAAAACTACGAATTAAGTACATCTATGTGATCAAAATATTGGATATAATCATGTCAAATAGGAGAATACCTCTAAATAGGAGACACCATAAAATAGTGATATATTAATTTCATAGACATAGATGTAAATCTTAGTAGTTGCATTTGCATTGCCAAGGACATCAACATCATCCTAATTATGGTATTTTAGATCAATTCTAATTTGTTAAATCGAATGCAACAATTTTAGTATATTTAGTGCTTGATATACATATAATTATAAATGGGCCTTTTGAAATCCATTGCTCTAATAATTTTGGGGAGAGATTTTTTTTTTTTTTAGGAATTTTAAAACTTTTTGGAAGCCATTGAAAGTAGTACATTTGGAAGGTGTAGTTATTAAGTTATTGGAACTTGGATATGATGTTTATATGTTATTCAAATAATAAGTTTGTCATTGATGTCAACACACACACGTGCATGTGCCCACACACACACACACACACATAGTAGATAAAGATTATGTGCATTATAAAGGTTGTATTGATCAGTGAAGTTGTATTTCAGAGAGATAAGTAATGCAAGCTTATATTCATGTTCAAGAATGTGTTAAGATACTACATCTATGTTTGTGTATGTTCATATGAAGGATTGGATGAGTTACAATTGATTTAGTAAGGATTGTTAATAGGCTAGTGTACAGGAAAATGGTTGTTGATAGTTTGATTGTATTTGATGAGAGAGATATGATTAAGATAAGAGAGTGTAGATCATGTTTGAAGGCATGCTTGTGATGATATGTTCATGTTAGAAAATGTTGAATATCATCTTGTGGAGGTTGTTGAAGTACAACACGTAATATGCTCACTGTCAAGCTAGCTTTTATATTGGGAAATATTTTGGAAGTTGTAAAGTGTATTATAGTGTGGAACTTTAATGTAGTATCTTAATAAGGTCCCATGTAATTAATTATATATTGGGAAAGATTAGTAGGACAATATAATTAATTATTAGGACAAGGTATAAGGGGAAGATATTTTCCTTGGTTTTTAGCATCACATTGTATTGTATTGATGCAAATGTGGCCAGGGGATACAAAATTGATCAGTTTAGAGAAAAAAGATGGTGTTGATGTTGGTTTTTGAACTTCAAATGAACTGTATTAGCAATTGAGTTGCAAATTTAGTCAAATCTCTAATCAAATTTTTTTGTATAATAGTTGTTGAAGCAATTTGGATAGTAGGTTTTTCATCTTCCTTATTGTTCCTAACTAGGCTAGAATTTTTTGATAGGGATTCAAAGTCTCCTAACAATGACTACTATACTGATTGTATTTGTAATTCCCTCCTAATAAGGTCACATCCTTTTACAATGAATTTTTATATTAGTACAATATCTTGTAGGTTTCGTCCCCATCAAAGTTTTCCTTTTGATCAAGGGTTTCCTTACTTAACAAATAATTGTCTGTTTGTGTATTTTTTCATCTCTTTGAATTTCTTACTATATTAGTTATTGAATTTGGATGTATATTATATTTGGCACACAATTGATTCACCCCTCCCCCTCAATTGTGTTGGTGGACTTTACTTTCTAATAGTAGCAATATTATCATTAATTTGAATTTTCCTCTTTGCCTTCTTCAGAGACCAATAAAATCTTCTTCTTATTTTAGCACTCACCAAAATTTGGATTGCTTCCCTTTAAAAATAACTTCTATGATATGTCATTATTACATATCATAAGTTGGTAAAAAATTATAGCCCACTACATAAAATCTCTCGCACTTTTTGCGTATATCAAATAATATATTATATATCTAAAAATATTATAGATGATCTTACACATCTCACACAAAATTAGATAACCAAAAATCATAATAAAAAATATGCATGAACTAATCAAGCATTTAAATTGGGCCAACCTTTTTTGTGTAGTTATGATATAAAGACAAAATTAATTGAGTAGAAAATTATTAGAATTTTGAAGGTATATGTTGCATAATCATAACAGTATTAGTAGTTTACCCCCAAAGGATATTATCATCTCACTTGCAATGAGTAAAACTTCTTTGCAATTGTAAAAATTTATGATATGATGTAATATTTTAAGTAAAACTAATGTTTGATACATTCACAATAAAGATGGACACTTTGTTTTCTATTTTGGTGTACCCATAGAGTCTACTTCATTTTTTCTTTTAGAATATTTAGACTATTCTATTCATCCCATCTAGACATGGTACTTTTTGAAGATGTGATAATATTTTTTTTCCAATAAAATAATAATAAAGGTTACATTTTTGTAGTCATGGAAGTCCTAGCATAAACCACCAAACCATCTTAGCAAAGAAAAACATTGTAACAAAATCATATAACATAAATCTAAACTTCATCGACCCTTGACACACTACATTTTTCCTAACTCATACAACCCCACAAAATTTACACACTATCTGCATGTTCTAAAGAAAAAATTATCAACAGTCCATATAGAAAAAATATGAAACCTAGGAGATGCAACCATCAACAACAAAAAATGCAAGTATGCTAAATCATCCAATCCTCAACACCTACATGCATGAACATACCCTCAACCACAACCTCGGCCCACACACACACCCCTAACCATGACCATTCACTCACCACCACTCTTGCATCTCTGACCAAATCCCTCCACATGAAACCTAAAGATATCTTTATTCAACTAGTCTTTGTGAATGTCTACAACAAGGAAAACCTTTCAATGATGAACATAATCCTTATTATGATCCCAATAGTTCTAGGCCTATACATTCCTCTCAAGAATATTGCCAAGGACATAAAATAAAAGAAAGGAGTGTAATTTATGCATAACACCCAAGAATTTAAACTAGTCACTATTAGCTACAACAAACACACGACCCAAAACTGCACTTCTATAATTCCTTCTAGCTCAACTCACTTTTTTAGAAACACACATATTTTCATAAACCCCATGCACAAAAAAGAGGAAAAATATGTGTTTTTGCATAAATGAAACTTGAACCCCAAAAACTTAATCCTTAAAGGTCCATTTGGTTGCTAGCATAGGAATTGAAAATTTAGAATTGGGAATGGAAATGGGAATGGAGATTGAAAATGAGAATGGAAAATTGCAATTCTAGACCCGTTTGGTTCACCTAGAATTCGATTGAGAATATGTAATCTTGTGTTTGGTTGTAGTAGAATTAGAAAAAGGAATAAGAGATTTACAAATCTAATACTTTAAAAAATTTGAAGATGAGCACCTTGGGACTATCCTCTCCCCATCTTATGCCTAACTGGAAGGATTCGAAGAGGCTAATAGTTGGTTCTTCTTCTTTTCCAAGATTTTTTTTTGCATTGTAATAAAAGGAGATCAACCAAGTGTGGCAAGTCAAGTGTCATGCCCAAATTTTCTTGAACAAGACACACACATACACATACAATAATAGTATTGAATTTTATTTCTTGCAAACATTTTAAGAAATATTTAAACTAGAATATATTCACAGTACTGATAAGTCCTCTCATATATTACAATCGTAAATGGATCCTTACAACAATTCACAAATTACATGAAGATCTACTTCTAATCTTTTACAAAACATAACTTTTACAAATGTTCAAAATAAATCATCTTCAAATCTCCAACAGAAAATGAAAATCTTCCAAGCTTTTATTCAACACATATCCATTTAGAAAACTTGTACAAAACAACCCTGTAAACCATGGAGAGCTCACCTCCGAGCTTAAGTCTCTAAGAGACTACCCATCGAGTTTGGAGAACCAAGACCAACCAGGCAACAATCAATCACACATGTATAATTCAACATTACAAGATACAACATTTAACACCCTTTTTGAGCTTACGCAGTAGGTTATCAAAGGAACCAATAGAATGGGTGAAGGTGTGCCTAAAACCCTAAGGAGAAGCCAAATATAGAAAACCAAATCTTCCTTCACAAGGTATACAAAATAAATACCAACTTGCACAAATTTTCTCCCCTTATCACCCACAAAGTGCATAACAAAGTATTGGCACATGCAGCCCATACTACATGCTTATCCCTCTTCCTTCCAGGGAAGAGACTCTACACTCAGGGGATAGGCAAAACTAACCCCTTCACCCTAAAGTCCACTTCTTCCCTCCCAAGGGTGAGTAATGTCCTTCCACACCCATAACATCACACTCTCAAAATCAAATGAAAATAAGGCAATAGAAATTCATCCACACCCAACAATACCATAGGAACAACAAACAAAACACATATGCATCTATAGAAAAAATTTCACATCTTTTATTCAAAAAAAAGTAACAATACAACACATAATTTTCAAAACATGGCAAAAGCTCCAACCTTTCTCCAAGCTATGGTAAATGACCTGATTTGAGAAGAGCCCTTTATCCTTCCTTCTTTCCATCCCCAAAACCAAAATTCTCTAAAGCTAGAGAGTGGGTGAATGCCCACACCATTTTCTAATTTCCCTCTAAAAGATAAACATTCCTAATTTTCCTCCATCGTGAAAGAGAACAAACACTCTAACTCCCCCTAAGTTATCCTATTTGGTTGGAATTATTAACTCACTGAAGATAAGGTGGGAAATTTGGGTAAGACTTCTTCCATTTTCACAATACTTAAGAAATGGGATTTTACAAGTGTCATAAAAGAGATTTTAACTCCAATAAAGCCAAAATTTAAGCCCTAACATATAGTAGAAACATGTAGGTAACTTAATTCCACTAAAAGAACACTCTAAGACTCAAACAAAGCCCTCTAAAGTCACCCTAAACTTGGAATCCGAAATTTAATTTAATTAAAACCTTCATAAGATATTTTATGCAAGGGGATGAAACTTAAACATTTCTAACTGGTTAAGAATATGTTTGGGTGTCTTTTGCCAATGACTCAACCTGACTTGCCACTAAACACATAACAACACAAGTGTCAAGTAACACTACAAAGATACATATAACATTACGAGTGGCAAATCAAAATTCACAAAAATAAATCTAATCTAAGACATCCATTCACAAAGTAAAATACTTAACAACAAGGTTAACATCTTTTCATTAGATCTAATCTTGGCAATCTCAATTAATACAAAGATATAGTCTTGGTTCTTTGTTTTACCATGGCTAATTCCTGCACACTCAAACCACATATCAGTAGTCCAAGATAAATAAAACATATGCACATATAAAACTTTAATTAATACTATATTTATAATTGAATCAAAACCTAAGGCATTTCTCAATTGAATAACATTTTTCCAATTCTAACCATTGTGCATATACAATACTATCATTATCGAACTAAACATGATATGAATCTTTTGCAACATTTCATGATTTTGATATACATTTATATAATTCATCTAATCATCTTTATTCAAACATAATTTCCAACTCATTAATAAAATAACCAACCAAGTATATGAATGTAACATCATCAAGCATCATAAATAAGTTCCAACATCATAATGATTACCATAAAATAAAGTGTCCCATAGTATCAAATAGTCTGGGTAATAGTCCAAAATAGTCCAACATATAACAAGGTCTCAAAATATAAAGTATTTGCAATACAAAATATAAAGTATCTAAAATGCAAATAAACTAGTATAAATATTTTAGTTTAAATATTTCTTAAAATGTTTCCAAGAAATAAAATTTAATACTATTATTGTATGTGTATGTGTGGGTCTTGTTCAAGAAAATTTGGGCCTGACATCAAGTATCTGATGAGGCAGACATAACTAAAATAAGTATTTAGGGGAGGAGTTTTGTCTATAGTGAAGAGAGAGACAAGTTGTCCTTTAAATAATACCTTTCTTACAAAATTTTCTAGGAACCCACCACTGCAAATTGCATTCATGATTAGCATTTGTGTATGCCAACGATATGACCTCCCTGTACAACTGTGACTTTGCAATATCTATCTATTTAAACAAACCCATCCTCTAATTATTTTTGCACATCCCTTCCACACTTCATTATACACTATATCTTTCTATAAATGCTAATACTATTGCTACAAATAGTTATTTTATGTTCTTGAAATATTTTCATTTCCTTGGTGTTCAAATATATGGTGGCATTTTCCACAATAGATGTCACAACTCAGCTCCTAGTTTCCTAGTGGAGGAAGCATGACATGCAATAACAATATTAACTAGTGTACCATCTTAAAATGGATGCACTTTCATTTTAATACCATTGAGCTCCATCTCCATGAATTCCCTCTTTGAGCCTTGGATATGCCTATGCTCAACCTTCTTTTCTCCTATTTTCTTCCATCCATCCACCCTAGCTCTTTTGAATCTGCCCCTTTTTTTTATGGCACTCAAGACCTGATCTTTAGGACTAGGTCCATGCAGGTTGACCTAGTCCTCCCATGTCAACATAGTCCCTAAAATTTTTTGAGCTCAGGGCCTCAAAGGTGTCAAGGCTTTAATTAGTTTTTTACCATTGCCTAGTCAATGTGTATTGTTTTTCCACCCAAAAACTCATATATATAAGGTGACTTGGGGGCTTCATTTTCATATCTCATCAAGAAATTCACCTCTCATCTCAATCATTATTCATTACTCAAGATATTTCTCTCTAGAAAATATTTCAACCTTTTCCATTCAAGTTTGAGCATTCAAGTAAAGAGATTTATTTTGAAGGGCCCTTCATTAGCATTTCCTTTTCAAGATCTAGCTTATTGTTGGCCGTCAAGGGAGGAGATCTACATTGAAGCATTAATCTTCTTCATTGATGCACTTATATATCGATGAAACCATTATAGAATTATGGTAGATCACTTGCAAAGAGTGGAGATACCCTACATTCCTAATTCAAGATCTACAATATATTTACATACAAAATTCTTACAAACAAGGGTTTCAAGCAAGGTGAATCCTAACATCTATCTCATTTTACAATCATTTACATTTACATTTTTCAAATATGACTAGTTACTTAGCCTAGGGCTTGACCAAGGGAAGCCCTAATGAAACCCCAACCACAAAAATCTTTACTTTCAATGTTGATTTGCAGGGTGGCTACAAAAGGGATTGTAGATCTTGAACCTATAGTTTGTGAGATTGCTAGAGTTGTCAATTTTTGATCATCAGACTACATCAACTTGGTTGTAAGATGTATTCCCAAGTCAACCTTGATGTCATGCCCATTTTTTTTTTTACCAAAAACTTATTTAAATTTATCAAATAACTATCAAGATTTAGATTCAATATTTAGATCTTTATAGGCATTTTGATAACATGATCTTGAGCATTAGCCACTTGTTTCTAATGAAATAAATCACAAATTTAACATCCAAAATAATTTATCTTAACTAACAATAGCTTTTAGAACAGATTTACAATATCTCAAATAACAATAGCATCATTTCTATAATCTTTATCACAACTTCTTCTCTCATACACAAGTTTAAATATATTATCAAAAACTTAAGATCTAAATTTTCATTCATATTAAATAATTATCAAAACCATTCACAAAAGTGCCCTTTTCCACCCTACCATAATGGCATCATGAGGCTACTTGTGCCCTAGCCATACCCCTAGGCAAGATAACTCATTTCAACCAAGAGATCACGGATGCAATCCTAACAGTTTTCTCTAAAAAATTATATAATAATTTTTTTCCAACAATATTTCATCTCAATAAGTAAGAACAACTCTAAATGCATATAAGTTACTTATCTTTTCAAGAGCTCTCCCTTTAGATGGATCTTCATCTTCAACCAAGAATCATTCCTCCTCTTCCTCCATCTCCTTCTTCCTCTCCATATTTCTATCACTCTCCCCTCCTCTTCTTCTCTCCTATTCTACATATATCTTCCCCTTTTCATCTCCAACTGGTGAAAAGTCCCTCCTCCAAAGTCTTCCTCCCTTTTTAATGAAGGCACATGGCTCTCTTATCAATGTGTCATAAACCATTGTTTCCCACTATTCATTTTTGTCACATTTGAAGTGGGGCCCTTTTGAGGTGTCATAATGTAAGTTTTAACCATGATTTGACCCTCAACTAACCCCCAACCTTAGGTAGTATAAGTGGGTTAGGTTATTTTAACCCAGAATGCACTCTAGGATCCATTTTAACCCCTCTAAAGTCCAACTTTAGTTCATATCCGATTTTACAAAAAGTTTGCATTGAGGTTGACTTTGATCATTGTACAAGAGTTGGCATAGTTTTCTCGAAGGTCTTCATAATCATCCAATTAGGCCTTCATAATCATCCACTACACAAATTCAAATTTAACATTAGTACTCAAACATATAAATATAAGATTGTAAACATTAATACATATCCCTGAATTAACCATAGATCAACCCATTAGATCAACATCATATTCCAGCATCATTTCTTTAGAATCATTTGCATATGAAATTCATTTACAAATAAGTATCATTATTTCTACTTCAATTGCTCTAATTACAAACTTTTCAAGAATAATAACCACATTAATAATTCATAGCATATGTATCAAAACACCTTACACCTTATGCATACATTAATCAAATTCATCAAGCATAAGTACTTACTCTCACTAATTATAGGATTCAAATCATAACATCTCTTGGAATAACATAACGAGTATCACTAGTATTCATTGTGTTATCTATATTCTATTAATTTCTGTACTTCTTTATTTTGAATTAAATGATACATAATTTACTTCAAAATAATAATCACATAACCCAAACTTGATTTCCATTTTCATAGTCACCTTATGTAGAATGTATTTACCACAACATAATATCTATTCAATTCAATTGGCCATAATTTCAATTACTAAAACTATCTAATTATCATGATGAGATAAGATGAATAATATAAGGTATTTATCCATAAGGTAACTCACATTAGCCAATCAAGATGTTAACATAAATTAGACAATCCATCATAGTGTGAATTAGTTCTAATGCTACCAGTCTCATAAACTATCTAAACTATCATATCATATGTAAAGAGGTCCGACCATTTCTATTTATAATTATTGTCAATTGTATGAAAAAATCCACAGTTGATCATAAGTTGAGTCTAACTTTGCACATTAATTAAATAAGTAGAATTCTACTATACAAAGTATCACATACACATTTGCACCTAATATTCAGATGGTTACAAATGATAAGTCAATCTTATTTAAACAATACTAATCATAGCAAGTCACATAAGGATTCTCCCTAATCATGTTATTGCATAAGTTATATAATGTTCTTCTAATGAAAAAATTAATATTTACTACTAATCAAATTATATTGTACACAAATCAACAATCATTCTAGTCCTTACTTGGACAGGACCTTACACTTGACCATTTTGTCTCAAATTTTGGGAAGATTTATGGGTTTTGTTTCTTTTTCATTTCATTTTAAGATCTGTAGATGGATATTTAGATACAGTTTAGATTTACAAATTTTGGAGCAAAAATACATCTTCTTGTACACATTACGAGGTGAGTTCTTTATATTTTATTTCCTCTCATACCTTTACCCTAGATTTACATATTAATTGGGATAATTATACTCACATAACATCTAGATTTAAATTATTCATTCAATGTCAGATTTGCATTATCCTATCAAGGGCCTAGGAGAGTACATTTCCTTATATTACATCCCTCTTTATAATCTAGATTTAGTATTAGCACCCTTCTTCTTTGGGTCCTAGCTAATCCATTTTGGGTTAGAAGTGAAATCATATTTGGAAATTCCTCTCTTTCCCTCACATATACATATTTGAATGGCTTGGTGCCCTGTCAAGTAGAGGCCTAGATCCTATTAGAGTGCTTCCATTTTACCCATGAATATTTTGGTGAACCCAACATGAGCCCCCTATATTTTTGGTGTTGGATACATTTGCATATATTTTCCTTTTATATTGGATATGATTTACTTTGGTTTTATCTCAATTGGTTTTTCCTATTGTGAAATCCTCTTTTTATGAGCTTCATTACACAAAGTCCAACCTATAGCATTCCTATAAGGCCAAGGCATAGACTCATAGACTCCTTTGATCATGAATTCTCTTCTAGGACTCATGATGATACTCACATTTTTTCTCATGATCTTAATAATGGAGCATAACTCTTCTCATTATTCTCATGATGAAGATGAAGCTTTAATAGTTCCTCATTTGCAAGTTGATAAATTTTTTAGTTAATTTTATAATTTGGAAACTTGGTTTGCTCAAGAAAATTAGAATCTCGATAGTGTTGTGGTTATTGAAGCTCTTAAGAAGATTTTTAACAATGATGATAATAATCTTTCTATCTTGTGTGGTATATCTCACCTTATTAATACTCATGCTAAGTCTTTGACAGAATGTGCTCAAGAGTTAGGACATCCTCCTCCTTACATAATTGTTGCACCTTCTTCTACCACTCTTTCTATCATTCCTACATATGCTCTACCCCTTACGACTACCTCTACACAAGTGTCTACTCCTTTAAGTGTTGGTCTTCCTAGTATTTCACTTCACATGAGTGTTCCTCCTACTTTCATTCCTTCTTCATTACCTTCATATAATGTGGTTCCTTTTACCTATTCAAACCCTTTTCCAATTCCTTCTAATCCTTCATCAACATCTTTACATATGTCTTCTGATTCATATAACTTTCCCAATCCATCTAGCATACCTCTACCCACTAGTGTGTCTTCCAATCCTACCATTAGTACATTGGTTCAAACCATCTCTAGTTTACAACAACAAATTGCTTAATTAACTCAATCTAAGTACAATATTCCTACATGTGATGTTGTTAATCCCTTTCCTTAGATATCCTTCATATTGTCATTCTACAACATGTTGAGGTACCTCATCTTGAGATTTATGATGGTGAGGGAGATCATGTAATTCATCTTAAAACTTACTTAACTATATGTAGTGATTTTTCTCATGACTATAGGCTTATGGCCAAGTTGTTCCTGCATACTTTTAGGGATATATCCATGCTATGGCATTTCTCTTTACCTCCTTATTCTATTGATTCTTTTCAAACTCTTGCCAATGCTTCCATTCAAAAAATTTAGAACAATATTGGTTTGCAAATTTCTTTAATTGATTTGATGGATTTTTAACAAAATGTTAAAGATAAAGTTATAGAATTTATTGGTAGATTAAAAATTTTGTATGCTCATATTTCTTATCTTGTTCTTGATTGTTATATTCAATGCATTTTTATATCTAATTTACAAAAAGACATTAGGAATAAGATTCTCCTTACTAAGTATACCTCTTTTCCACATCTATGTGCAATGCTTCACCATTACTAGTTTCAAGTGAGTCAACATGAGAGATCCATTATAATGGCTCATGTTTCTAGTAATAAGGGTGATGTTGCCAAAAATTTGAAATAATTCTTCTAAACCTAACCCTTTCATCAGAATCAAGTCAAATACAATTGATGATCAAGTGGCTACCATGGCTACTTTTTCCTCTTTATGTCATCCTAATCATCAGTATACTCAATTATCTAAACATTTGTTTGAGGTGATAAATAAATCTCATGTCCTTAACATTCCTTTTATTTGTCCAATTGATCATAGTAAGACATTGCCTAGGTATTTTGATTCAAATGTGTTTTATCAATATCACCATCAACTAGGTCATGATACTCAAAAGTGTTATGGTTTAAAGAATGGTAGTCAACACCTTATTGATTCTAAGGCTATATCTATTGATTCTCAAGTTAATAACATGAATACATTTGTTTCCTTTCCTAATCATAATCTTTAGATTTATGCTAATCCTTTACCTTCACACTCAACAAATGTTATTAATCAACATTCTTCTTCTTATTGTCATTTTGATTATGATGAGAAGATATAAGAAGTGAATCATGTTGAGTT
Source organism: Cupressus sempervirens (assembly GCA_028749045.1). NCBI lineage: Eukaryota > Viridiplantae > Streptophyta > Pinopsida > Cupressales > Cupressaceae > Cupressus > Cupressus sempervirens. The sequence continues at coordinate 926,043,508 of CM053787.1, read as the reverse complement.
AGCACCTTAACCTTCAATTTCTTCTCTGCCTAAACATACACCCACTATTAGCTTTAGTCATTATTTCTTGTTTAACTCACCTAATGGTCCTCTTTATATCACTGCTAGAGTTTCTTGTATTCTGTATCATGGTGCTTTGGTTGATCCTTCCTCTACCATGAGTTTCATCATCGAAGTGTTGAAAAAAATTGATCACTTGTATATTTTCATTGATGTTACAAAAAATGTCATATATTTTCTAATTAGTATATCTCAAGCTCACTCAGGCAATAGAGATAATTTCCTATGCCTGCCAAGCATTCTAGTGTTTGCCAAGTTTAGAAGATGGTGTCTACTAAGTTCACTTAGGTGTTGAAGAGAAGTTTGCAGAAGTTGAGTGTTAACTAAGCTCACTCAGTTAACAAAGGAAAGTTGGATGGAACTAGTGTTAACCAAGTTCACTCAGTTACCAAAGGAAGTTTATGATGTTTCAGTGTTAACCGAGTTCACTTGGTTCACATAGGAAAATCATTTTAGTATTAGTGTCTACTAAGTAGGGTCGGCTAACAAAGGATTTTCTTGTTTTGGCATATTGAGTTTAATGAATTTGTTTGTTGGTTCTAGCTAACTCAAGAGATGAATACTAATTATTTTAAGGTGTATTCAAGTTTACTTGACAATGCATATGGTATAAGTATAAGTTCAAGTTGAGGATTGAATGTGTGAGAATGTGTGAAAGATAAGAAGATACTTAGATGAAGTGAATTGGAAGGATAAGCATAATATCCTTGTTGGGCTGCAAAGATTAATCTTATCAAGAAAGATTGAGTATTTGAGCTAGAATTGAGATCTAAAATTAGCAATTCATTTGAATTAGCAATCAGGTCATTTCATTGTTACTCTCTAACCATTGTAGCAATGAACTAAATCTCTTAATAAAGTTGGCTTAACAACTATTTTCCAAATCCTCTAACAAGGTGGCATTTCTAGATTGAAGTGTCTAAAGACCTCTAACAAGGCCACTCCTAACAAGGTGATTAAATCCTCTAATAGGGTCACACCTAATAGTATTTTTTATAACCTTTAACAAGGTTGGATCCTAATAGGGCTCATTTCAGAAGAGTGAAAAATGGTAACTAGTTGCAATTGGTGGTTTTTCCCAAATTGGGTTTCCACATTAAATCTTGGTGTCACGTGTATTCATGTTTTTTATTTTATTTTTTATGCACCTAAGTTAATTAAGGTTAATCACAATTAATATCTTAAGATCTAAATGTTAAGTATTTGTCAAGTAATATGTGATATTATAGTGCTTTCCAAGTTACAACATATTGTTAGTGTTAACTGATTGCCTATGTGCTAACCGAGTAACAATAGTTTCAATGGTGTTTATGTTTTGTACTCACGTCTAAGGGATATGGGATTTATTTTAGTGGTAACTGATTAAACCCTCCACTCTTAGTTACTCCTCTTATATTTCCAACAATTGGTATCAAATATTTTGGTGCTTGCAGAGAAGGTTTTAAGGACCTAAGCTAAAGATCAAGACATCTTATAGAAGAGAGATTCTTAAGTTGAACAAAGATAACATTGAGGCATGGAAGGAACTTATGAAGCTACATTTGGCAACCATCAGTGATTTAGGTCTAAAATATTTGAATACCCAGTATAAGGCTCCTACTAGAACTTTGACTATGGAGGAGATTGTTGAAAAGAAGAATCATACTCCACTCTTAACTATGCTAAATTTGATGAAGTCATAGGGTGTGCTACTACTCATGAGATGTAGACCAAACTGAAAGATATCTATAGAGGTGATGATAATGTGAGCAGAGCCAAGGAAAAAAAACTTGAGAGGTTAGTTCAATCAGATGAAGATGAGGGAAGATGAAAACATTGCAAAATATGTTGAGAGAATCAAAGCTAGTGTAAGTGCAATCAAAGCCTCTGGAGGGAAAATTGATGATGTGACAGTGGTAAGAAAGGTATGTAGAACCCTTCTTCCCATCTATGCATTTAGAGTGTCATCTATTCAAGAGATGAGATGTGATCCGAATAATAAGATAACCCTGGATGGTCTAGTAGGAAGATTGACAACACTTGAGCTAGATAACTATGATAATTATGTTCCTAGCTCTAGCAATCTTGAGTTTTCATTTGAAGCCAAGTTGTCACTCAAGAAGAAAGTTGCAAAATATAAAGGAAAAAAATTCAAAAGTGAAGAAGAAGATAGTTCTGATAGTTATCTTGAAGCTATTGAAGCACTGCTTGCAAGAAGATATCCCAAATGCAAAGGAAAGTACAAAGGTAAAATTCCTCTAATCTATTTTTCTTGTGAAGAAGTTGGTCATATTGTTGCAAGGTGTCCAAATAGAGATGACATAGATGAAAAGAAGAACAATACGTATAAAGAAAAGAAGGATTTTAAAAACTATAAAGACTACAAGGACAAAGGTAAGAATTATTGTTTCATGACTAAAGATTATAATAGTAGTGATGATGATGAAATAGTTTATGATTGCTATAAAATATTAATCAGATAATGAAGAAGATAATACGACACTTATTTCTCATGTTAGCAAAAATAACACATGGATTATTTATAGTGGTTGTTCTCATCATATGACTTGTGATAAAACAAAGTTTGAACATATGGAGCACTATGATGGTGAAAGTGTAAGATTTGGAAACAATGAACCATTTTTTTTGAACCATGAAACAATGAACCATGTTGCATAAAAGGAAAAGGTTTTATTTCTCTAACCAATGAACTTAGATATGAAAATGCTTATTCGGTTGAAGGACTAAAGCATAATCTATTGAGTGTGGCATAGTTGAATAAAATTGCATTCAAGTTAGTATTCATGAATGGGAAGGCCAAGCTTCTAGATGGAAAAATAAATCTAGTTGGATCCCATATCAAACAAAAGGTAACTTATTCTATGGAGATCTCAGTGAGAGTTCATGTTCCATTGCTCAAGTAGAAGAAATCTTGTTATGGCATAAATGGTTGTGTTATGTGAACTTTGATAACATCTTCAAGATAAGAAAAAACAAAAGAGAGAGGTATTCCTAGTCTAAAGAAACCTAATATGTGTCTATGCAAGAATTGTCAAATTGGAAAGATGGCCAAGACAAGTTTGAAGAGCAAGGACTATCATTCTAAAGAAGTCTTGGAGCTAGTTCATACAGACCTTTGTAGACCTATTGGCATAGAGAGCTATAGTGGAAATAATTCTTTCATTTTATTTGTTGAAGATTATTCTAGGATGATGACAGTAATGTATCTGAAAGATAAGTCTAAAGCTTTTCAAAAGTTCAAGTGGTGTTTGACTAGAGTAGAGAAGGAAAACAAGAAAGAAGCTGAAATGTTTGAGATCAGACAGAGGAAGTGAATTCATTTCTAATGAATTCAATTAAATATACACTGAAAGAGGAATCAAAAGACAAGTATTAGCCCCTAGCACACCTCAATAGAATGGTATAGCAAAAAGAAGGAACAGATCAATCATCGATTGTGCAAGAACCTTGATGATAGAAAAGTATGTTGTAATCAAATACTGGAAGGAAGCAATCGGTACAATAGCTCATACCTTAAAAAAAGTACAGTTGAAAAAAGACTCAAATTAGACTCCTTATGAACTATGGTATGGCTATAAACCCAATGTAAGTTACTTGAAAGTATTTGGTAAATGTTATATTTTGAAGGAGACTAGGAAAGGTAAATTTCATGTCAAAAGTGATGAAGGCATATTCCTAGGATACTTTAGCAAAAGTAAACCATACAAATGTTTGAATCTAACTATTCATAAGATCATAGAAAGTACACATATGAAGATTGATGAGTTTGCATGAAAGAGTGAAGAAGAGAGTAGAAAAGATCATAAAGACTATAGAAAGTTTATCTAATTTGAACCTAAGACATTGCCTAATCCAATTAGAAGTCAGTAGACTTCACCTCCCAATTACCCAAAATGTTTAGAAGCACCCAAGTTATAGCAAGCGCAACCCAAGTTGTAGTATGAAGGACTTGAGCCATAGTCAAAGTCTACTGAGTTGCAGCCAATGCAACACAAGTCTAATTCTAAAGGACCCAAGTCATAGATAGTGGGACCCAAGCATGATACATAAGATCATGGTGAGGCAAGTGGAACAAGTTCTAAATCCAAAGTACCTATATTAGCAAGATATGTCAAAAGGCACCATGCACCTAAGTAGATCATTGGAGATAAGGAAAAAGGTATAATGACAACGAACAAATTGAAAGGTACATGTTTTCTTACTAAATTTGAACCTAGAATAGTTAAAGATGCTTTGGATAATGAAATTTGGATTGAAGCTATGAATGAAAGAGATAGAATAGATATAAAGGAATAATACCTAGACTCTTGTTCCTATACCCAAGGATAAGAATATAATTGGCATGAAGTGGGTGTTCATAAATAAGTTGAATAAAGATGAAGAAGTTTCAAGGAACAAAGCAAGATTAGTATGCAATGGTTATTCTCAAGAGGAAGGTATTGATTATTATGAAAATTTTGCTCCTATTACAAGATTAGAAGGTGTTAGGACCTTATTTTCTTATGTTGCACATAAAATATTTAAAGTATATTAGATGGATGTTAAATATGCATTCTTGAATGGAATTCTAGAAGAAGTTTACATAGAAAAACCTTAAGGTTTTGTAGATCCTAGAAAAAAGGATATGATTTGTAAGCTGCACAAAGTATTGTATGGTCTTAAGCAAGCTAATAGAGCTTAGTATGAAAGACTACATAACTATTTGATGAATATTAGTTTTGAAAGGACAAATGATAACAACAGCCTATACATCAAAGAAGGACCAGACAAGAAGATTGTGTTGGCAAAAATCTTTGTAGATGACACATTGTTTACTAGAAAAGATGATTTGTGCAAATATTTTTTAGAGGAAATGAGTAAGGAATTTGAGATGTCAATGTTTGGAGAAATCAAATTCTTTGTTGGCTTGTAGATTCAATAGAAGAAAGTTTTTATCTACATTACTCAATCTAAGTATATCAAGGAGATACTAAAGAAGTTTGGAATGGAGGATTCAAGACTAGTTGGAAAACCTATATCTATTGGACATAAGCTATCTAAAAATGATGGTTCCAAGGAGGTAGATCAAACCACATATAGATCAATAATTGAAAAAATTCAGTATGTAGTACATACTAGGCCCGGTATTGCTCTTATAGTTGGTATGGTGGCAAGATTTCCAGCTAATCCTAAAGAAAATCCTATGATGGAAATAAAGAGAATCATGAGGTAGCTGAAGGGTACTAAAGACTATGGATTATGGTACAAGGAGGCAATTTAAATTTGAAAGATTTCACTAATGTTGATTGGGAAGGAAATGTTGATGACAGGAAGAGCACCAATGGTGAAGCATTCTTTCTTGGTAAGAGACTAGTGTCTTGGACAAGTAAGTAGCAAAATTGTATCTCTTGGTCTACAATAGAGGTAAAGTATGTTGTAGTAGTAGTTAATTATTCCAATATTGTTTGGTTAGAATGACTATTGGTAGGTATGAAGGTAGAAATCAAGGATCCAGTAGTTATCTTTTATGATAACACCGGTATAATTAATATATCAAATAATAATGTGATACATACCAAGACCAAGCAGCTTGCAATAAAATATCATTTGCTGAGAGAATTGGTCCAAGACAAAGGGGTAAGATTGGAATATGTGAATACTAAAGAACAAATTACAAACATATTCACCGAGCCATTACCTAAGGATGCACTTTTGTATCTAAGAGGTAAGTTAGGGGTTATTCCCCTATCTGAAGCTCAAAATGAAGTTTAGTGATGCATCATGAAAATTAATCAAGTTGATGCAGTAAGAAAAGGGTAGATTACATATGAATCAATATATCAGGTATATTGGAAATTCACTGTATATTGTCTTTGAAGCATAAGATGTCAAAGAGGTAGAGTTTGTTGTGTCATATCATAGAAATTTTGTTTGAAAATGTCAAAGAAGGAGAACTTGGTCTAATATCAAATATGAGGAGTTTGCTATCAGAAGAAGATGTTGAAGATAGAGAAAACTTGGAGAGTCTTTTGATAGAGGGTAAAACTAAAGTCAGAGGAAGAGATTGAAGTCAAAGGGAGTTCACACTAATAGAGGGAGTTCTCAGATGAGAATCAAAATGAAACTAAGCATATTATCCTTACTTTTATTTTTCTCTAAAATTCATTGTATTATGACATGTTGTGATGCCATCAATGCCAAAGAGGGAGATTGTTGAAAATAATTTATCAACTATATATTGTCTTTGATGTTACACAAAATGTCATATCTTTTCTAGTCAATATATGCCAAGCTCACTTGAGAAATGAAGATAGTTTCTTGTTTCTATTGAGCATTTGAGTGTTTTCCAAGTTCAAAATAAAGTATCTACCAAGTTCACTCAGGCATCAAAGACAAGTTTGCAAAAGTTGAGTGTTAACCGAGCTCACTCGGTTAACAAAGGAAAGTTAGATGGAACTAGTGGTAACTAAGCTCACTCATTTACCAAAGGAAGTTTATAATTTTTTAGTGTTAACTAAGTTCACTTGGATAAAAAAGGAAAATCATTTCAGTGTTAGTGTCTACCAAGTAGGGTCAGATAACAAAGGATTTTCTTATTTTGGCATTTTGAGTTTAATGAATTTGTTTATTGGTTATAGCTAACTCAAGAGATAAATATTAATTATTCTAAGGTGTATTCAAGTTGACTTGACAATGCATATGATATAAGTATAAGGTCAAGTTGAGGATTGAATGTGTGAGAATGTGTGGAAGATAAGAAGATGTTTAGAGGAAGTGAATTGGAAGGATAAGAAGAATATCCTTGTTGAGCTACAAAGATTAATCTAATCAGGAAGGATCAAGTATTCAAGCTAGAATTGAGACCTGAAATCAGCAATACAGTTGCATTAGCAATCAAGTAATTTTATTGTTACTTTCTAACCATTGTAGCAGTGAACTAAATCTCTTAGTAGAGTTGTCTTAATGACTATTTGCCAAATCCTCTAACAAGGTGGCATTTCTAGGTTGAAGTGTCTAAAGACCTCTAACAAGGCCACTTTTAATTGGGTGATTAAATCCTCTAACAAGGTCACATCTAACAATGTGTTTTGTAACCTTTAATAGGGTTGGCTCCTAATAGGGCTCACTTCAAGAGAGTGAAAATAGTAACTAGTTACAACTGGTAGTTTTTCCCAAATTAGGTTTCCACATTAAATCTTTGTGTCACATGTGTTCATGCTATTTCTTTTATGTGTATGCAACTAAGTTAGTTAAGGTTAATCATAGTTAATATCTTAAGATCTGCATGTTCAATATTTTTTGAGTAACAGTCGATATTATATTGCTTGCCAAGTTACAACATATTGTTGGTGTTAACCAAGTGCCTGTGTGTTAACCGAGTAACAATAGTTTCAATAGAGTTTATGTTTTGTACTGACATCTAAGGGATCTGGGATTTATTTTAGTCATAACTGATTCACCCCTCCCCTCTTAGTTACTCCTCTTATATTTCCAACATGAAGAACATCTTTCTTTACAAATGATTTCATAGAGATACTTATGATTCAACTCTTGTGTGGATTCAAAGTTATAATGGTTTTTTCTATTGCCCTTAAAGTTCTATCACTCTACCTGTTTAACTTTTAGGGAAATTTGTTTATACTACCTTTTTTGTTATTCCTACTTCTTATCAATTTCAAGTTAAGCTTGGTATCCCATGGATTTCTTTCATGTAAGTTGTAGCTTCTCCTATTCATAAATGCCTTAAATTTCTTTGTAATGGAGACATTATTACTATTAATCATTCTCTTTACAAACTATCACATCCTAGAGATTGTGCTAAGATCAATTTTTATTGGCCATCTCATCTTGAGAAACCACTTACTTGTCCTAATCACCTCTATAGAAATTATCATAAACATAAGATAGACAAGATCATGGAGTTTAATCTTCCTATGGCTTGTGTACCTAATCTTGTTTTTCCTACTTCATCTTCTCCTTCCACTTCTAAATCTTCTTTCCCTTCTACATTTATTCCTTCAACTTCTATACCTAAACCTATTGGTGTTCCTTCTTCGGAGCCTATAGTAGTTGATCATAATCCTAATCTATCTCATAAGACTATTTGTAATCAACATGCTCATCAATGTCACAAGAAATATCAAGCTAAATCTAAGGTTGAAGCTCATTCTCTTGCTTCTCAACCTACATCTTTATCTCATCCTTTGCATTCTTTTGATCATTCTATCTGTGCATCTTTGGAAGAGTCTAAACAAGATAATACTTTTCATATGGATAACATGATGATTATGTTCATATCTTAGATTCTATTAATCTAGATATGGAATATGCTTTACATGATGAACATGTTAGTAGTGATGAGGAATTAATTGATATGGATAGTGATTTTCTTAACATGCTTTCTATGCAGCTTATAATCACTCCTAGTAATGATCATAGTGACTCTCAAAGTCCTTTCTTATAACTAGTTGTGATTCCTACTATGATGGATGTTGTTCCTCTTGTGAGTCTCCATCCGTCCCCTACAACTTTGGACCAAGATTGGGGGGGGCATGCAAAATGCTTGACATGGACTTCATTTTTCATGGTATTGTTTGTGTTTTCTCCCATGTTGTGTTTTTGTTTCTATTTTGTCTTTTGATTGCATTATACAACCCTTGTTGCTTTATTGAGCTCAAGAGGATAAAGTGATCACTTTTTCATACATGTTTTTCCATTTGTATCTATATTTTCTATATGTTGTACATGTTCTATTGTTTTTACTAGTGATCTTGTATAGTATTCTTGGTTGCTTATGATATGGTAGCACTGAATCTTTTTGGTCTCTATGTTATTCGCCCAAAAACACTCTTCTTTGTATCTCTCTTGTGTCTTTTCCTCCATTGTGTTTTAGTTCTAATTCCTTTGGGGAATGATGGTACTTTCATACTTGATATAATATTAGATGTTATCATATGATTTTACTAACCCCAAGTTAATAGATCCCTTTTGTGCTCTCTCTTTTTGTCATGTGCTCATTTCCCTTGATATGCTTCTCTTCTTAAAGGTGTGTCATAGTGGAAAAAATATTTAGTGGATGCATGTATGCTTTTTTTAAAGCCATTGCTCCTATAAAGGTGGTTGCAATCACTTTAATATGAGGGCATACATTCCACTCATCCTTTGTCCATGGAGTACAAATATGGATTTTGTGTATAACTTGGAGTTCTCTATCCCTAGTACTTGGTATGATTTATATTGTATACCCAAATCTATGCATTTCCATTTCATGCTTACCCCTCTCTTTCTTTCTTTTTTTCCAAGAATTATTGATGGTTCATGAGGGCTTGGTCTCCTTTTTCTTTTGGATCTCTCTTTAAACTATGGATGGTTTGGGAGGCCCAATCCTTGTTTTGACCCCTTTTTTTACTAGTAACAGTTTGGGAAGCCTGATCTCGATCCCCTAAGGACACACACATACTTATTCATAGGTCACTTTCGATTCTTTTTTTTGGGACATGGAATTATGTTGAAGTTGAATCCCTTGATGGACTGACTAAAATGCCACACACACTTTTCTAAACCATTTGATTCATCTTTTGATGGGTTGACTAGTATGCCACACACGCTTGCTAGACTATTCCATGCCATTGCCTTTTGTGAATATCTCCCCCCTTTCTTTTTGTTTTTATTGTGTGGTTTAAAATAAGGCACACAAAATTTATAGGGAAAGTAACTCCACCCCTTTATTCATAGCAATTATCTCTCGTATTGTGATTTTTGGATGTGATAAAGAATCAAATCTCTTGGGGACTTGATGATTTCATTTCCTTCTAAATCTGAGTAATAATTTATCTTTTTTTCTTGATCTACTTTACTATGAGTTTTAAGAAACTCATACTCCTACTAAAGTGGGGGATTAATGTATTGTCTTAAAATGGATGCACTTGCATTTTAAGATTACTGAGCTCCCTCTCTATAAATTCCCTCTTTGGACCATGGATATTCCTGTGTTTGACCTCCTTTTCTCTTGCTTTCTTCCATCTTTCCACCCTAGATTTTTGGTATTTTTCACTTCTTTTTATGGCAGTTGAGACTTGATTTCCAAGACTAAGTATACCAAGTTGAAATGTCTTGTACTAGGTCAACCTAGTCCTCTTAGGTTGACCTAGTCCAAGATAGTTTCAAAGCTTGGGGCCCAGAAGGCCTCAAGGGTTTAATTAGTTTTTTATCATTATTCATGCACTTAGGTTCTTTCTCTCCAGTGAAGATTTTAGTCTTTTGCTTTCAAGGAGTTCAAGTATTCAAGTATTTCAAGCATTCAAGTAAGGAGATTTCCGTTGAAGGATCCTTTGTGAGCATTTTCTCTTCAAGATCCAACTTATTTTTGGCTATAAAGGAAGGAGATCTACATCTAAGCATTCATCTTCTTCATTTATGCACTTATATATCCATGGTACCATGATGGAATTATGGTAGATTCATTGCAAAGAGTGGAGATATACTATATTCTTAATTCAAGATATACAATATATTTACATACAAAATCCTTACAAATAAGGGTTTTAAGCAAGGTGAATCCTAACATTTATCTTATTTTACATTCACTTACATTTACATTTCTTAATTATGTTAATTAGCCCTCATTAAACCCCAACCACAAAACCTTTTCTTTCAATGTTGATTTGTAGAGTGGTAGTGAAAAGGATTGCAGATCTATAACCTATAATTTGCAAGCTTTCTACAGTCATTAGTTGTAGATTATCGGACTACATCAACTTGGTTGTAGGACATCTTCCCAAGTTGACCTAGCCAGTCAATCTCAAATTCTAGGAAGATTTATGGTATTTTTTCCTTTCTTCATTTCATTTTGAGATCCATAGATGAATATTAAGATATAGTTTAGATCTATAAATTTTGGAGCAAAAGTACTGTTGGAAATGTAATGCAAACTAGGTAATAGAGAGGGGGGGGATATTAGGAACCCTTTAAACTTCAATCACTTAAACCACTTAGTTAAGTTTACTAATCTACTTACATGCATGAAACATAAAGCATTAAAGTAACAACGCCATAACACAATATTTGGAAACCTAGAAACCCTCCAAATAGAAGGTAAAATTGGGATGGGGATATAACCCATAATGCTTCGCTGCTGCAATAATAAAGTTGGCCTATTAAGCCTTACAAATGATCACTTCTGGTGATTTTACTTGGCTAAGAGCAATAAGGATTGCTAGTTCCACCTTGTGAAAGGATTTATACAATATGGTTAAGTATGCACTCTATTCGGAATTTCTACAAAGAACTGTTAGATCCAGCATGTTAGGGGATTTGCAATTGATGCACTTGTTAAGATGAATCAATGGACTAATCTTTGAAATGAAACTCTAATTTCTAATGAAGATCCTTTGACATAAATTGATCATCTAGCTATGATAGATGAGTCTATTCCTTTCCTAATGTTGATTGTAGCCTTCTAGGTATACTGCTCTTTCATGGTCACTTAAAGCTTTAATGATATTACAATGAATTAATTTTTTGGATTAAAAATATTTCTTATACTTATATCCATCCAAATAATACCTTCATAAATCAACTACAACATAAATATTCCCAAAAATAATCACCAAGTCAACTCAATGTTGTAACTTGGGTCTAATGGCTTACTCGAGTGATACTGAAGACACTTAGTCACTACTGTCACCTTGGCTAACTATTGCACTCAGTTGATACTAGATGCTCAATTTATATTGATTACTCAGTAGACACTTCTAACTTAGTTAGTGTTGGTCTTCTATCTTGATTATAACCTTGGAACAAAATTTCTCTATTGACTCAATTTGCACTAGAGCTCAGTAGACACTCAACTCGGTTGACACTACAACTTGATGTGAACTATCAACTCGGTTGACACTATAGCTTAGTGTCAACTATGAACTCAATTGACATTGCAACTTTCTACAAGATTAACTTGTTTTCATGGATTCTTTGTGAGCTTGATCACTATTAAATTTGCATTATGACTAAGTGTTTTGACACTAATTGACAATATATATTTCCATGAGATTAATAATTTCCCCCTTTGGCATTAGTGACACAAACATTTATCATACGCAAGATTTGAAAAACTTTTTTGTCAAACTCCCCCTTTGAATATGCCTAATCTAGAGCTCAGTTTGCACAAAAAGTTCTACAACTCAATTTGAACTAAAAACTCTATTTTTGGTTTTTCAAAATTGTTTTACTTTCCTCTTGTTTACATATCTTGCTTGCTCTACATATTTCCCTTTACATGTATATAATTATATAAATTTACTTTCTCTATATACTTTCCCCTTTGTACACTTTCTTTCTACCTTGTTTTTGTTACAAAAATGCCAAATATTTACGAGGTTATTTCAAAATGAGAAATAAAATCATGGCGTACATTCAAAATTATAGACAAGGTCTTATCCTAGTTATCTTATAGCACTTTTAAAATATGTAGATCAATCTAAATATCTACTGATAACTCATACACATGATATGCAACTAATAGATTTGTGTCCTTGACTAATGTCCTTGCATGATCCATTCTTTTCAGCATATTATCCATTTGGGGAATTATCATACTTTGAATATCAACCAATTTTGCCCTTATTCTAGCCTCTTCCCTTAGTAGTTTTTCTTGAAGATCTGTTAAAAATATTATTTTTGAAAAATAATTAGAACTGGAGCTTGGATGATGTGCCAACTAATTTGCACTATCCTTCAAGTCCATGTCAATCTTGGCCATTTTTTATTTTTTTCCCTTGGTAAAGTTGGTGGAATCACTCAACTTTACAAATAAAGATACAATATTATTTATAGTTGTTTCTAATGTAGAAGTTTAAGTAGATAGTTATACTTGATCAATTGCTATTTTTTATGCTACATTTCCTAGCACTTTACTCTCAAACTTTCTTTCAGCTTTCATAAGGATTTTTTCCTACCCATTAGTGTCCTCATTGAACTTGTGTACAATATCAATTAATTGATCGATGATAGGGACCTTTTCATTTACCTCTATAGATGTAGAATATACAAATATTTCTTTGATGTCTTCCAAGACTTTGCTTCTATCTCTTTCAGCCCTTAGCATTCATTGCTTAGCTCTTTTCCTCCATAGCTCTCCCAAGATATCCATTTCCTTAGCAAATAGATTAGGTTGGTCCTAATTCAAGATTACAATACCCTCATCAAGATCAATGCCATCAACTATGTTCCCTTTATCTTTTCTCTTGACTACTGAAGAAGGAATGATTTATTTTCCCTTGTCAATCGAGTCCTTCTACTACTATAGCTCATTTGAGACTGTGTGAGCCTATTGCCCGGTTGAAGCTGTGGGGACCTATTGCTTGGTAACCTTTGGGATAGAGCTTGGTGAAGGTGAAAGACTATTCACTTCACTACTTGGTTGAATTGGGTTCAACTCAATAGATTGTTGTTCAGATGTTGCCTTGGGTGGAGTGAATGGAAGTGATGCCATGACTTATGCAGCAATCTTCTCAGCACCAAAATCTTCAATTGTTTGAATTTCTGGAAGAGCTCCTTCTTCCTTGATATCAAAAATTGTTTTCCACATTTTTTTTGTGGATTGCATAACATCTTCAATATTATTTGATAAAATTTGAAAGGCTTTGAATCTAGGAGTTTATTTTCTTTCAAATTTGGACATTGTCTCCTTGATTTCATTTTCAAAGAGATTATGCATGAGACTCCTTTAAGTCTTCTCTCTAATGTCCTCTATTTTTTCTACATTGGTCCAATGATGTGAAACAACCTTTATTAAGTCAGGAGCTTTCCCTATCAGTTCATAAGGGTCATATTTCCATCTTGCCATCTTCTCAACTAATGCATCCTCAATCTGCTTCTGCCCCTCTTTTCTTCTGGAGTCATACTTGAAGTACTTAAATCTTGCCATACCCATTGCTACCCTTATATTTTTTAGTTTTTTCTCAAAGGTAGGGGTTTCCTCTTCAAAGAGATTATTAGGATGTTATATGCATTTGCATCATCCCCATCCTCATCCTCTAGCATTAGTTTCTTCCTTGATTTTCTCTACTCTGAGGTAGTAATCACAAGAGTAGACCTTGTAGTTCTCCTTGATGGAGGCTTGGCTGGGGTCTTCACCTTCGTTTTAGGAGGTTTCACTACCTCCTCTTCTTCTTCACTTTCCTCTTCCTATTCTACATCATTATCCTTGCCTTCAATGATCATAAGAGGTGAGTCTGATTTAGCAAGTTTCTTTCCAATGTTTTCTAGCCTCTTCTTCCCTCTCTTCATAATTTTAGGGATCTGAGTCTCAAGTGAGATTATTTTCTTGGCTTCCTCATATATTCCAAAATAAGTTACCTTGGGGTCCACTAGCTCATTGATGAGAGCCTCAACATTGTCTTTTCTCTCATAAATATTCACCTCATATGGTAGAGGCTTAACCCATGTTGTCCTAGGTCTGACTAACTATATGTGAACTCTATCATAGTCAACCAGGAAGAATATATCATGTTCATAGTCCTCTATAAGTTTCTTAGGGATCCTAAGCCTACTTTGCATCTTTTTCTTGAAATTTTCAAAGAATGCATCCATGATGCTTTCAAAGTTCTCACCCATTTCATCTATATACTTATTTATCTAATATAAAATAGGGGTTTCCTTCCTCCAAACAACATTACCTTTTAAAGGAAAGAATTTTTTAACATAAAAGAACAAACAAACTAGGAGTGAACTAAACTTACATGAGTTGTTCTTGGAAACCTGAATGTTCTCCATATTCGTACTTAGTTGGGAGTATTGAAGCTTGGCTAGGTCAAACAATAGATTCTTCTTGACAACCTTGTATGTCAAGTCTACTACCTCACATGGCATGTCGTTTGCATGAATTGAATTATAGGTTTTGTGTGCAATGACATGTATGCCAAAATTGATGATGTGGGTCAACCAATTGACCTCCAAATGTTTTTGCTCTAGCTTCAACACATCATTTTCACACAAAGCACTATACACTTGATCTAGCTCAAGATTCCCTAGTTCTTGAAGGGATAAATGATAAAATGACCTGATGTCATGAATGAGTAGTACCTTTGGAGGGATAGATGAGTGAGCACCTTGAGGATTCTTTTCCTCAGTAATAACTAGATATAGCTAGAATTTTAGACGAATGCAATCTGAACTCTTTACCGACATTTTTGAGCCCTTCATGACCTTTGCACTAGAAGATACTATCATGATACTCAATTGATGAAGAACTTGAATATTAAGACTTTGCCTTTAATTTTCCTTTAATGAATTTACTCTAATTCACTTTGGGGAATCAAGGAATATTGTGCTCTATAAAATCTCTAAATTCATGGTGAAAAATGAAGCTTTGATCTCTACCTATTATTAGATTTCCAAATTTAGGGCTTCATCTAATACTTTGTACCTAGGTAGGTAAAAGTTACTAGGTTTGGTCTTGAAGCTTGATTAATACAAAATTTTCATGCTCGGTTGAGTCAATGACTCAGTTGAGTCTACCCATGCTCAGTTAGGTCTAAGAGGTAACTCAGTTAGATCTAATACTTTGGTTAAGCCTAAGGAGTGATTCGGTTAGAGCTAATAGCTTGGTCAAGTTTGATACTTTTCTTTTGTCCAAGTGTATCTAATATGTTGATTTGGATTTTCTTGCTTGGATGACTAGAACTAATTTAGAATATGAATTTTATTGCAACTACAGTGGTCTCATTTGTTACGTAGAGATAATTGAACCACCCAATTCATTGTCTTAGATGTCAATAATCTCACTATTTTCACTTGAATTTTTTGGATATTTTCTCACCCGCTACTATTTCATTTGACTCCTACTTGTATCAACCTTTGCTTTCTTTTCAAATTCATCTTTGACTCTATTCATGCAGTTCTTTGCTAGATGACCAAGTTATTTGCATACATAGCATCTTTTGGTAAGATTATTCTTTTTGAGGTGAGTCTTCATGCAATTATGTCCAATGTGTCCAAACTCTCCACATAGATAATATTTGCACCAATTTTTGTAATCCCAACTAAAGATATCTTTAGCAAGTAGGGTTCCAACTCTTGGTTCTGCACTCTAAAGGTTTATGACCTTGTTTGTTGCATGTCAAACATTTTCCTTCAAACTTAGTCTTCTATGTGCATTCACTTGCTCTATGTCCATGTTTGTTACAACTATAACATTTTCCATTAAATTTGGCTTTCCATTGCTCCAACATTTTTTTGAAGTATGCCCTATCTTTCCACAATGGTTGCATGTAGGTCATTTATTGTTTTGAGCTCCTTGTTGTGATGACTCTCCTTGTTTAGTATATCCCAATCCTACTTTACCTTTATGTCTTCTCTAGGATATCTTAGCTAATTGATCCATTCTTTCTTGTGAATTAGTCATTATTTCATTGGTTTCTTTTTCTTCTCTAAGATCATTCATGAGTCTTTCACTTTCTATCCTTAGATTGATGACTTCTTGATTTGAATTGTTCAACTGATTTACCAAATCTTCTTGATGTAGTGACAGCTAGTGTATTTTATTGTCTTATTCTTCTAACCTAGTGTTAAGTATTCTTTTATCTTCTTCTACCATGGTTTTATCATTTTCAACTTGATTCTTTTGTTTTGTGACTTCACATATTCTAACTGAGTGGATCTCCTACTCTCTTTTCAATTTTTTGACTTCTTCTTAAAGAATAAGGTTCCTTCCAAGTAGATCTTCTATAGATGCATCTACTTCATCTAAACTTCTTTCTTTGAAAATGTCTTCAATTATCTCTCTTTATGTAAAGATGGTCATTCATCTGTGCTGCCAATTCTTTTCTTCTTTTGAGAAATTTAGAGATTCAATCCTTCAGTCCCTTGATTTGTTCCATGACCACATTTAGATACATATTTTCATTCTCAATGGATTTTTCTAGCTTGCATAACTCCATTTTCTCTGATCTTTTCTCTCAAGTTGATAAACTTTCTGATATGAGAACCTTGCTTTGATACCAGTTGTTGGAAATGTAATGCAAGCTAGGGAATTGAGAGGGGGGTGAATTAGGCACCACTTAAATCACTTAAACCACTTAATTAAGTTTTCTAATCTACTTGCATGTATGAAACATAAAGCATTAAAGTAACAACACCATAATACAATATTTGGTAATCCATAAACCCTCCGTGTAGAAGGTAAAATTGGGGTGGGGATAACACCCGCAATGCTTCACTAGTACAATAATAAAATTGGCATGGTAAGGCTTAAAAATGATCACTTTTGGTGATCTTACTTAGTTAAGAGCAATAAGGATTGTTAGGTCCACCTTATGAAAGGATTTATACATACAGTTATGTATGTACCCTATTAGGAGTTTTTGCAAAGGACTATTAGGTCCACCCTATTAGGGGATTTGGGATTGATGCACCTATTAGGATGAATTAGTGGATTGATCTCTGAAAAGAAACTTTGATTTCTAATAAAGATCCTTTGAAGTAAATTGATCAGTTAATTGTGATAGATGAGTCTCTTCCTTCCCTTATGCTAATTGTGGCCTTCTAGGTATGCTACTCTTCCATGTTCTCTTAAAGCTTTAATGATATTAAAATGAATTGATGTTTTGGATAAGGAAAATGTCTTATATCCATCCAAATAATTCCTTCATAGGTTAGCTACAACATAAATAGTTCCAAAAATAATCACCAAGTCAGCTCAGTGTTGTAACTCGGGTTCAATGGCTTACTCAGGTGATATTGAAGACACTCGGTCACTACTATCACCTTGGCTAACTATTGCACTCGATTGATACTAGATGCTTGGTTCACACTGATCACTCGGTAGTAGTTTTGACTTAGTTAGCATGGTTTTGCTAGCTTGATTATCACCTTGGAACAAAGTTTCTCTACTAACTCGATTCACACTAGAGCTCGGTAGACACTGTCAACTCGGTTGACACTGAAAATTGGAAGGTTAACTTGTTTTCTTGGATCCTTTGTGAGTTTAGTTAACATACTAGTAAATTGGTTGCTACTATCTTTGCATTATGACTAAGTCCTTTGGCACTAATTGACAATATATCTTAACATAAGATCAAAAAATACATCTTCCTCTACACATTTCGAGGTGGGTTATTTATATTTTTATTATAATTTACCCTAGATTTACATCTTGATTGGGCTAATTATACTCACATGGCATCTAGATTTACATTATTAGTTCAACATCAAATTTGCATTATCCTATCAAGCACCTAAGAGGGCACATTTCCTTATATTGCAGCCCTCTTTATAATTCAGATTTAGTATTAGCGCCCTTCTTTTTTGGGTCCTAGCTAATACAATTTGGGTTAGAAGTGGAATAATGTTAGGAAATTCCTCTCTTTCCCTCCCACATACATATTTGAATGGCTCAGTGCCCCATAAAGTGCATGCCTACATACTATTAGAGTGCTTCCATTTTACCCCTGAACAAATGGAAACATCATTTATGAGCCCCACTACAATTTATCCTATAACCTACCTAAGCACATATTCAAGAAGATTATACAATTTGGAAAAGTGGAATTGGGAATAGGAATAACTATCCTAATAACAAGTTTTCTTGGAATGGACATATGCTCATTTAAGGGTGAAAATGTGAATATGTATTCCTCTTTTCTATTCCAATTTGGTGCACCAAACAAAGAATACAAAACATACTCCTAATTTCCTATTCATATTCCAGTAACCAAATGATCCCTAAGGGTCTATTTACTTGTTGGAATTGCACTAGAATAGGGATTTGTAAATACCCAAAATTTCAAATCTTTGTTTGGGTGTGTTACATTGAAATTTGGAATAAGAATAGGTATTCCCATTTTGGCTCAAAAATGAGCATTCACAATTCCACCTAAATTGGTGGAATATCATGTTCCCATTTGACTTGTTCATATGTGATAAAAAATGCAAATCTATTGTCCCAAATCCATGATTAACAACAAAGTAATATGAATTTGTAGAAAATGATGGATTTTGTAGTCCATGTGAGATTTTCTCCAGTGAGCCCAATTTGGATGCAATTTTACTCGGTACAAAGATTATACAAAAGATGTGATAATTTTAAGCCCCAATGGATCTACCTCAAAGGAGAAAAGCCCAAGAGTGGGGTAATTTCATGACCTCATGGAAATTTTGGTTCGACTATGATAATTTTAGTTCTTGCATAATATTTCCTCCTTTAGGGCTTCCATTAATGGTGACCATTGCATGCCCTCTACTATATCAAAGTCAACAATATGCATTCGCTTTGCATTATTTGAGGCAAAACTCTCTAAAATACCCTGATCTAGTCTTCAACTTTGGTTAGATGAATCTTGGACATTCCTACAAGAAAGGAAACAAAGATTGATAAGAATGATTCACCTGGGTGCCTAAGAAAGAAATAAGACTATGTGCAAAATGGGATTTCTCTCTATCATGGATGCAGAAACCCAAGTGGATGGTGATGAGAATAGATCATGTGGGTATGTAAGCAAGCAAGAACAATCAAAATATTTGTAACCTTTTTTTTAAGTCCAATGCCCTTGTATATCCATATAATTGAGTAGAGGATTTTATTTTTCAAATTGGATATGTATTTAATCAAAAAATTCAAATTTCAATTTCAATTTAATTTCTACTTTTAGTTTTGTCGAACCAAACAAGTCTAGAATAACAAATTTTAATGCTCAATTCCTATTCCAACAACCAAACAGGCCCTAATAGATCCCTAACAAGAATAAAAAAGAATGGATTACTCATTGTAAACACATGCTTTAGTCTCTTCTCTGAGATAGGCACCAAGAAAACCATCTGTTGCTTGAGTGAATTAAAAGAGAATTTTGTTTCTATTTATCCTTACACCAACCCCACATGGTAACAATAGATACAGATTTTAGTGGCTAATAAAAAAGGGACTAGGTAATCTCTTGACAAATTATGCATATTGTGCATATATCTAATACTATAAAACATGCTACCATATCCATACCCGTCTGATGTGTGATGACGCAAGAAATGGACAAACTTTTTGGCTAGCCTTAATATTTAAAAAAATTAATCTCCCACTCATAATTTGAAATCAATTTCCAACTATATAGTTTCAAATCCTATTTTTCTCGCTCTTTTTCATCTATTTGTGCTCCTCCCAATATTTTTTATGGTGCTTTTGAGATGCGATTTTGCATTCTTTCTTTCCATTTTAATGTTGTTGTAGATAAAATAATTTCTTCATATTTTTTCTTATACTATTTGTTTTATTGGAAATAATATGATTTTGCATCATGATTTATGAAAGATTTTTTGAAAATAAATTCATAATTTAAAAAACATTTGCAAGAAATCTAACAGCTAAAGAAGTAATCTGTTGAGCAGTGAAAGCAATTAATATTTGGTATATCTTTGATTTTGGTTATAATTGAGGATGGAAAATTGAAATGATGAGAGGAAATCACCAGATCTTTATATGTGATTCTCATTCATGGAGATGGATAAATATTTATGGCCTCTTCATCTAAATTTTGTAATTTATAAATATATTTAGATTTGAGTATAGGTAATATATGTTGTTTAAATGCTAGAAATTACAAAGGGCTATGAATGCTTATGTTATGAATATTTGGTAAAATTTCTTTTATATTCACATTTCTACATGAAAGCTCATTTGTGTCTTGTGCAGTGTACAAAGCCTTATGTATACATTTGCAAATTGGCTTAGATTTATGATTTTTTATGTTCTTCTTTTTTAAAAAAATTGGCATTCTTCTTTTTTTGCATAGTTTGTAGATTTCTTTCTTATGATGTAATTGAGAAGACTAATGGTAAGTGCACAACCATGAAAAGAAGAAAATATATCAAACTACAAAAGATCAACAATAAAATTCAAGATCTAAACAATGATGCTTATAAGAGTTACAAGCAACAAAAAAAAAACACGAGTAGTAGATATAATGAAGATAGGTGGAGTGATATGATCATTTGGGAGTGCACACTCAAAATAGATCTACAAATGATAAAGTGCATCGATGCAAATATAAAAGGATCAACGTAAAATTAAATTATCTATAAGAGTGATCAAGTCATTATAGAAAAAAAAAAGTGTTTAATGTATATGGCAAATGTCATCAAAGATCTTGGTCATATATTCAGGGGCAAAGTGCATATCCAAAGGCTTTTCTTATTTGACAAGTTTCCTAAGAATAAAACATATCGATAAAATAAAATGCAAGTCTATGAAAAGAAGCACAACAAACCATATGCATCAACAATGTATTCATTGATGACTCTAATCATGGGGAGTAAAAATGTACTTTATGGTAATATCCAAATTGCTTCTCTCTTCTCATGAGTTTTCCATAGTTGATTTCCTTTTAATTTTCTTTTGTTCAACATTTTTGTCTTCTTTCTCTATGCATCTTCCTTTCTTTATGCATGGGAAGCTTAAACTTGAAACTTTAAAAATTTCCAAATTTTCAAATAAAAAAATTAAAGATTAATTTAAGTTATCATTTTTTATATAAAAAAAAATCTCCTACTAAATGGATTGTCCACGGATGTACCTCTCTATTACGGATTTCTTTGTGACAATGAAGGACCCTTAGTCCTTACCTTGACTTTCTTTCTTCTTGTTGCTTTGTTCCTTTTTAGTCACCATTTGGTGCCTTTGCTTGGCTGACTCTTCTGTTTGTATGCTCAGTCCCATAAACCGTTTTGGTTTTTCGTGGACATTAATAATTTTATCTTATCTTATCTCTTAATGGAAACTTTTTTTCCTTATAAAAATAAATAGCTTTTTAAAACTTATCTTTTCCATATTAAATGAGATAAAATTCTTTTAAATTTATAAATCTGTGTGTGTGTGTGTGTGTGTGTGTGTGTGTGTGTGTGTGTGTGTGTGTTCCATTTCAATCTTGATTTTAGTTTTAAATTTATTATTTAGAATGATTTTACATACATGTAGATTTAGAAATATTCTATTAAAAATAAATTAGAAAGACTTTATATTTTTTATGAAGTAAAATATTTTTTTATTAGAACAATTAAAAAAGGTCAAAATATATTTTTTACTAAATAAAATAATACTTCCATAAAAAGAACATGTAACCATAACAGATGCTAGAAGGAGAATGATACATAGTCTAAGCAGCCACACCCATTCTTTTCGAATAGAAATTCTATACAAAAAATTAACAAATTGCTTTCAAATAGAAAACTTTGTTTTTCTTTCCAATTAGGGTAAATTCAAACACAACATTTTGAGATAGAGAAATGACTATAAAGAGTCTTTTGTATTTGTTGGTTATGGTGAAAATAATGCACAATCTTCCAATAACTAATAGGAAGTGCATTCACAATGACTTATCACAGACCTAAGTGGTAAATAAATGTTTTGAGATTGCCAACTATTGACTTTTTTTATCACCCTTTAGCCCATTAAGACAACCGACCAGAGACATGTTTCTCAGGCTAAGTTGTGTTTGTTGTCAATAGAAGAAGTGGTGTGTGTTTTGGACATATTCTCAGGTGTTAGAAATATTTAGATTAACTGAGAGGGGAATAAATCAATTACTCAAGGTCAATATGTACTGCATGAACAATTAAACAATAAACACTTCACTATTCTGTGTATCCTATTGTTGCTCAGTCTCTACTATAAAATTGTCATAAACATAACATGCATTGCATAATGAAAAGATTATCAAATGTAAACATACATAAAGCATTTATCATAGTTTGACACTAGGATTTTATGTGGAAACCCAATTTTTGAAAAGCTACCAGTAACATGTCACTCTTTCAAAGTGAGCCTTGTTAGGAGCCAGCCCAGTTAAAGGCTACAAAACACATTGTTAAATGTGACGTGGTTAGAGGATTTAACCAATTTGTTATGAGTGGCCTTGTAAGAGGACTTTGATTATTCCATTTATAATGTCACTTTGTTAAATGATTTACATAGATTGTTAAGTTTTCAAATGACTGTTAGGTCGACCTGTATTAAAAGGATGTCAATACAAACTGTTTACAATGATAAGAAAGAAAATAATAGATTTTAATCTATGTAATTACAACTCACTTTTTGTAAGTTCAGATCTCTGTTTAGTCCTTATGCTGGTTTACTGATAAACCTTCCATTGTCATCTCTGGTCTTGATTTTCTTGGACACCCTACAAACAATTGGTCCACTCTTCTCATCAACACTTAAGCATTCTACACTAATGCACTTATCAATAACAACATCATATCTAGAATCTTTCTCCTTTAGCTTTGCATTCACTCACACTCTTGTGCATTTTTTATCAACCTTTCTCTATATGTCTATCTTCACATACAAGCTCACACATACACACACAACACCAACACAGTACCCAGCTCCAGTTGTTCGGCTATGTATCTCTTTAAATATGCAATTTTTGCTTTACCATTTCTACATCCATCATAGATCTTAGGGTTTACGATCAGGTTCAACTTGATCTAATGCATCTATCCATATTCTTGATCATCCTCTAGAAACTTCTCTAGAATCCATTTGTTATGTCTTTACCTGATCTTCTCCTTGAATTTAATGATCCAACTCATCAATCTTATCTTCAGGACATTTTACATCTCCTAAGAAATCAACTGAGTTGGCTTGGTCTTGCAATTTATTTGAATTTATTCTCTTACTGCCACATAGTAATCTCTAAATTATGATACTTGGTCATCCCTAAAATATTCAGTCGTTGTAAACATTTATGGCTTAGCATTAACTAACTTTCTCAGTTGATGCTAATGCTCGATCAACACCAAATTTTCTTGGCACTAACGGTAGCTTGGTTGACACTAGCATTACTCAGCATTGCTTAGTATTTTTCTCTTCTACTTGGCTTGGCTTAGCTTTCTTGACATAAACAATTACTTTGCTTTATCAAAGTCTATCTAATCAAATGTCCATTGTAACTCCATTTTCATAACTTCAACCTTTCCTATAGGTGTTATAGTTATGATCAACTTCTCAAATTCTCTTCATCAATCAAATAGATATGACATTTAGATTAGGTATCAATATCTCTCATCAATAAATTTGACATCAATGACAAAACAACGATTGATCCAATTGTAAGTTTCCAACAATCTCCCTCTTTGGCATTGATGGCAACATCTCAATATCTCTATAGACTAGTAGCAGCTAAGGTACCATACAATCCAAAAGATTTCATTTTGATTCCCTAGTCTGAATTACTTCAATGTCTCCCTCTATGATAATAATCTTTCTCTTGATTAATCTTTCCTTCTTTAGTAATCTCTTTCTCTGTAGATTTCTCCCTCTTATGTTTTCTCTCTCTTAAGTAATCTCTCCCTCTTTAACAACAATGCCAAAGACATTTATCTTTTTAAGCTTTAAACTCTTCATACATCTGAATAATGTAATTTTTGCATGTCTGGTTGATTTCTGCCATCTATCTATGACTGATATGTTATGTTGTATCGAATATATACCTTAGGCATGTCCCAAAGTAGAACTATATTGCACCATTGTGTAGAATTTTTTGATTAGTACATGTGATGCAATGCACCTTGTCTTATTAAATAGCTTTGGTTAGGGGAATTACCCCTATTTTACCTCTAAGATATTCATGAGCATCTTTGGGTGAGGGTTTTGTGAATATGTCAGCAATCTGTTCCTTGGTATTCACATATTCAAGCTTCACTCCTTTGTCTTGAAATAATTCCTTCAAGTAGTGATACTTGATAGCAATGTGCTTTGTCTTAGTGTGCATCACTAGATTCTTAGAAACATTGATAGCACTTGTGTTATCACAATAGATAACAACTAGACCTATAATCTCTTCTTTCATACCTTTCAAAAATTAGTTAATCCACATTATGTTTTAACAATTCACTATAGCTACCACATACTTGGCTTCATTTGTTGATTGGGAAATATAATTTTGCTTCTTTCTTGTCCATGACACTAATCTCTTTCCTAGAAAGAATGCACCTCCACTAGTGCCTTTTCTATCATCAATATTTCTTGCCCAATCTAAGTCAGTGAAAAATTTCAGTTCAAATCTATTACTTCTCTTGTAATATAATCCATAGTCTTCTATACATTTCAAATATCTCAATATCCTTTTTACAACCATTAGGTGATTCTCTTTAGGATTTCCTGAAAATCTAGCAATTATCCCAATTGCCAAAGCAATATCTGGTCTGATGTGAACAACATATTGTAATTTTTCAATTATGAATCTATATAGGGTTTGGTTCACATTAGTAGAATCATCATTCTTAGATAGCTTATGTCATATAGACATAGGTGTACTCATTGGCCTCGAACCATCCATACCAAAAGTCTTCAATATTTCCTTGTTATATTTGGATTGTATAATGAAAATAACAAACTTTATTTGACATACTTGTAATCCAACAAATAATTTGATTTCACCAAACATAGACATCTCAAAATCCTTTTTCATTTTATCGACAAATTTTTTGCATAATGCTTCTCTTCCTCCAAATATAATATCATCAACAAATATTTCAAATAACAGTACTTCAATGTTCTTACCATTCTTCAAATATAGGTTACCGTTATCATTTGTCCTTTCAAAACCAATTTTCACTAAATAGTTATGTAGTCTTTCATACCATGCTCTTGGGGCTTTATTCAGTTTACACACCATGCTCTTCTTTTTTCAATCTATGAATCCTTCAGGTTGTTCAATGTATACTTCTTCCTCTAGTATTCCATTTTAAAATGCAGATTTGACATCCATTTGATATACCTTGTAATTCTTGTAGGCTAAGTATACAAGTAGAGTTCTGACTCCTTCAAGTCTTGCCACAAGAGGAAAAGTTTCTCCACAATCAACTCCTTCTTGTGCATAACCCTTGCATACCAATCTTGCCTTGTTTTTTGTTACTTCTCCATTCTCCTTCAATTTGTTCCTAAAAATCCACTTTGTCTCAATGACATTTTTGTCTTTAGGTCTTGGAACTAAGGTCCAAGTATTGTTCTTCTCAATCTGGTCAATTTCTTCATTTATCAATTGGATCCAATCTTCATTTTCTAAAGCGTCTTTTATTGTCTCAGGTTTAAACTCACATAATAAGCATGTGTCTTCTTTGAGTTTTCTTCTTGTCATAACACTTGATTCAGCATCTCCAATTATTTGTTCAGCTTATGATGTCTTCTCACATATTTTTCTAACATGGGTAGTTTTCTTCTTGGTTCTTCTTCAGGTTCATCTGGATAAATAATCTCAGGCTCATTTTCTCTTCCTTGCTCTTGTTCTAGTTTAGGTTCTGCCTGCTCAACATTTAGTATCTAATGGTCGACATCACCTATCTGTGACTCAGCATCTCCAATCTATTGCTCAGCACCGACTCTCTGCTACTCAGCGATTTGCATTTGCATTTCATCATTTCCTGTCTAATGGGAGCTTGTAGCTTGACTTGTATGTTCTCTTTGAGTGTTGGGAGCATCATCATCTACATAGATGAATGTACTATAATCTTCAAGTTCTTCATCACACGAAGTGTCACCTCTTTCTACAAACTCATCAGCTCTCACATTTATGCTTTCCACAACTTTGTTAGCGTTAGAATTTAAACACTTTTAAGATTTTCTTTTAGTGGAATAACCTAGGAATATGCCCTCGTCACTTTTTGAATCAAGTTTTCCATTTCTATTATCTTTTAGTATATAGCATCTTCTACCAAATATTTTAAAATATTTAACATTAGGAGCATAACCATACCATAGTTCAAAAGGTGTAGCATTTTGTACCTTTCTTGATTTGTACTCTATTCAGGGTATAGACAATAGTACTACCCACTTCTCTCCAATATTTATTTGATACATTCTTCTCCATCATTAATGTTTTTACACAATCCATTATTGATATGTTTTTCCTTTCAGCTATTCCATTCTAAGGGGTCCTTTGTGTTGGCATTTGTCTTTTGATTCCTATGTCATTGCATAATGTACTAATCTCATGTGAAATGAATTCCCCACCTCTGTTAGATCTCAAACACTTCATACTCTTCCCTGTTTCTTTTTCAACTCTAACTAAATACCACTTGAATAAATGAAAAGCATCAGATTTAGCTTTAAGAAACATCATGATCATCATCCTAGAGTAGCCATCAACAAATAGAATGAAATACATATCTCCATGGTAGCTTTGAACATCAATGGGTCTACATGAGTCAACATGAACCAATTTCAAAACATCATTCGCAGTATATGTTTTTCTCTTAAAACTAGACACTCGTCTTTCCCAATTGACATTGGTTACATATAGCATTGTCAAGCTTCTTTAGTTTAGGCAACCCTCTTACTTTCTTCACCAAATTGTCAAAATTCACATGACATAATGTTTTGTGCCATAACCAAACATCTTCTTGTTGTTCAAACAAACATGTCTCACTTGATAGGTCTAAATAGAATAAGTTACCTCTTGTCTACTCACTAGTTCCAATTAGCTTACCATCACCATCATGTATATTGGCCTTTCTATTGTGAAATTCAACTCTATGACCTGATTTGTTCATCTATGAAACATTCAACAAATTATAGTTAAGTCCTTGAACCCAGTAAGCATTGTCACATGTTATCTTGTTAGTCAGTTGAATAGTACCTTTACCTTTTATAACACATGGGATATCATTACCAAGTTTAACACATCCACCACTGTATGGACCAATATCTTCAAATTTATCTTTATCACTAGTCATGTGATTGGAACATCCACTATCAATTATTCATCTATCACTTTTGTTCACATAAGAAATAATGTAGTTTTCTCATCTTCATCAGAGTCTTCCTTCATAGAAACATAGACAACTTCATCATCATTACTCTCAAATTCATTATCAGTTCTTTTTTCAACAATTTAACAAGATTTATTACCTTTGTCATCTTTTCTTCTCTTGTAATCTTTGTCATCTCTTCTTCCTTCGTAATTGCTTTCCTTCCTTTCATCCTTATCTTCTCTGTTAGGACATCTAGTAGCAATATGAACAAATTTGTTGCATGAAAAAAAAATGACAGGGAATTTACCTTTGTATTTAACTCTTCCTATTCCAAATCTTTTTGCAATGAGAGATTCAAGTTAATCAATCTCATTATCAAAACTATCACTTTCACTCTTCACATGTTTTCATTTCTTCTTGCTAAGAACTAGTTGTGACTTGAAATTAGATTCAATAGTAGAAGGTGTGTAGTTATCATAGTTAGACATCTCAAAAGAAGTAATGTAGACTTCATACAAGCGATCACAAACTTAGGTCAGATCGATGTTAAGGTGGGTGGTCAGGGAGAAATCAAAAAAGATTGCAGCCACTTCAATTAATTATCTTGGTGCTTGAATTTCTCAACCCTTTTGACAATCTTGTATAGAGGCTTTAACATACCAACATTAGAAATCCCTGCATTTTGTAGATCAAATATTTATTCTAATATTTGTGTTTTCCATTAGGAGGGAACAGTAGGCTATAAGTTCTAAGAGGAGAACAAGTTGATTTGTTGTATTATTGTTGTATAGTCATTTCCCTTGTGCTGCTTCTCCTATCATGTGTATTCACTTTCATTGACAAATAATACCAATAAAGCTAGATGTATGTATTAGTTTTTAATTACTTCTATTGGTTTAGATTAACTCGCTCAGAAATCTAACGCACACCTTGTAGCCTGGTATCCTGCATTGAAAGGCGCTCACTAAGCTCCAAAATGTATCAAAGAATTTTTAAAATAGTTAAATTTTTTCTCAAATTTTTTTCTATTTTTTTACCACAAAATATGCAGATCATGAAAAAAAATGCTGAAAATTTTAGCAAAATCTATTGCATTTTGTCTTGAGCTTACCCGTCTACATTGAAAAGTGTATGAGGACTTGCCTATATGGCAGTTGGCATTAAGAGAATTATAACATTGATTTCAATAGCTATTCAACAAAATTTAGAGAAAAAAAATTCATATAATCCCAAGTTTTTGGTACAAGTCTGAAAGGCAATGGGTATGATTTTTGGGATGAAAAAAAAGAAATCATCAATTTTAGGGACTATTAGGAGATGGCAAGGGAAGACAACTATATGACAATAGTACATAGAAAAATTTAAAATATTTATATGAAAATATGTGGCAAAGCATGTACTAATATATTATAGAATCTTCAAAAGAAAAGCTAACAAAATCTTGAATCATCATAGAGGAGTGAAAGAAGTTGTGAGGTATGTATTGAAGAAATTTATCCTTAATTTAACTTTTCAGCTATGATTGACATTTGAAGTCCTTTAGCCAAAAACAAAAATGGCATTTTATTTCTCTCAAGGTGTGTGTGTGCGCGCACACATGCCCATTACTCAAAAATGAAATTAAACTACTGACCTTTTCCCCCACACAACTTGCAAGCTTTCTCTACAATTGCTACAACATTAGAGCCTCTGCATGATTATTTATAGCAATATCCATAATTAAAGGTTAAAGTAGGTGAACTACCCCGACACTATCTTTTCAATTTCCACCAATCCCCACAAATCCTAAATTACCTCATGGAGAAGCATTAATATTAAACTTATCAAATCATAAAGAAAGAAGATACCAATTTTTTTTTACTATTTCTCACCTTAGTAATAGAACATTTAACTATGTAAGATTAATTTTAATCAATGTTTTAGATTAAATCCTATAATCCATTGTGAAAATTAGAAGTTAACATCTATCAAAACTTTAGTCCAAACTTCATAATCTATTATACTCTTGATCTAAAATAAGTTTTAGAATAGATTTCATCATAATTTAGATTGAACTCTGTAACCCTCCATTCTCTTGTTCCATCTATATTTAGGTCAACCTCCATAATTGATGCATTACTCAGAGAAAGTTTAACCATTAAGTTTTTTTCATTAATATTTTGGATCAAATTTTATGATCTATACTTGCAATTAAAAGACATGATTCATCAAAGTTTAAATTGAAATTCCACAATCTGTCATTCTCTTGATTTACTAACATTTTAGAACAACTACCATAATTCAAACTGAACTCTATGAACCATCATTCCCTTGATTTTTCTATAGTTAGATCAACTCCCAATGTCTATACCTTACTCAAATATAACGTAATTATCAATATTTTGAATGAAATTCTATAATCTATATTCAAGATTAGAAGTCAAGAGTTATCAATATTTCAACTGAAATTCCACGATCCATTGACATTTTAGTTCAAATTCAATGATTCGGATTAAATTCTACAAACCATCATTCTCTTGGTTCGTCTATATTTAAAACAATGTCAATTTTTTTTATTAATGCTCAAGATTAATTATATGGTCTGTAATGAAAATTAGCAGTCGATATCTATCAAAACCTCAATTCAAATTTCATGATCTAGATTAGACTATGCAAATCATCATTGTCTTGGTCCGTCTATATTTGTAGATCAACCTCCATAATCTATTATTTATTGACATTTATTTCTTGATGTTGGATCCTAAAATTTGATTCTATAAAAAACATGTACAATTGAATCCTGCAGACATCTCATGTAAAATTCAAACATTGTAAAGTATTTGTCTACAAGTAATATTATTTTGCTAAGAGTGTTGGTTAAAATTGATGTCATCCATAAGGAAGCTCCAACAAACTTGAACATTTTTACATGTTATTTTGCTAAGAGAGTTGGTTAAAATTGATGTCATCCATAAGGAAGCTCCTATAAACTTGAACATTTTTTATAATTCTATATCTCATTCTACTTGTTTAGAGAACTATCACAACTATCTAACAATGAAATGAAATAAAAATTGACCTTTCAAATTTACACTTAGTCTTTGGTCTACTACTAAAGTTGAATTGTTCTTAATAAATCTAGTCACAAATCAAGTTTCGTTGGTTGCAACATTTCAACACCATAAGAGATGAGGTCTACGATAACATAAAAGATGAATCTCAAGATCAATCCTAAATTAAATTTGAGGAATGACTTTGTTAAAATAAAATCCTTAATAAAATGAAAATTGCAACCTCAACATATCACACGGGGTTTCAATTGTGTAACATTTTGTTGTGTAGCTTTACACTGTCACCCCACTGAATGAGGGACCCCCTTTATTCATCTTGTTATGAGAATCAAGCCCTCTTGGTCGTTACATGTTGCCCTCTCCTAAGGATTAAATTCCCTGCACCCCTAAATTTCCAACAAATTCTTTGACTCCATGAAATTCCAAATACCCCACCTTAAAGCCTTGAGAGATTCTTTCTGTGTAGTAGTGAGAATCAAAGAGCGTGGTGAATATGGTTAGGTTTGGGCAAGGTCTTATAAATTAAAGGAGCTTTTAACATTTGACGAAGAATCCTCTTACACCATTGGATTCCTCTCTAAACAAAGGATTTTATCCTCTCTATTATATAATTTTTGCCCTTTACCCAAGACATTTTCCTCTCGATACCTGAATCTTTGCTTCAATACAAATGAAATTCTCTTTCTTTGGGTTGACACGGAGGCAATCAAGTGAATAGGTATCAAAATTGTGTTGATTAGTGAGGAATTGGGTGAATGGGTGCACCTAATTTACTAACTTTAAAATGATTTTGTCCTCACCTTGCCCTAAATTCCACCATGAGTATATTGTGCAAATGAATGAAGGTAAACCAAGGTTTGAATGACAATAGCCAAGTCAAACTACAGTTAGCTAACTAGCCAACAAGCTAACCTTGACCATTAAACATGAGTTTATCTTTATAGAATAAAGTCATGCAAACTTACCATGCAATAAATATAAAATTATGTGTTTTAGAATCATGCTTGTATAATACCATTGATTCCAACATGTAATTTTTGGTACTAAATTTTTTGTAATAAATATTTTTGTCGTGCACAACACGCCTACAAAATATCTAATCAATGTCACATAACTTTTCAAGTGAGCTCAGATAATATTCAATGCAATTAAATATATCTTCAAATTTATACCACTAGTAAATATTTATTCTATGTAATCAAAATTATTGTTTTCTTATGTAAGAACTGTATAACACATTCAAGCTAACATTTTCTTATGTAAGTTTAGTAGGACCTTTATGTACATCTCAGTTTATGTTTCAGTTTATCCATGTTGGACCACAAACATAAAATAAAGGTCATATACTCCATAAAATGAATAGCATCAAGGTCAAACTAATCTAACGAGCATATACATGTATAAGCATAAAAGACTGAAATTGTAATGCTTGTAATAGAAAGAGCATGTCATGTTTGGAACTCCATCGCTGAAAGAAGTTTTGCCTCCTATATACTAGTCCCTAGAGTGATGTGCAATTCTACTCTATCATGTGGAATCCTTTGACCTACTCTATTGTACTTATGGAGATAGTCACCTAACCACAATCACAAGATACACATAAACCAAGAATGGCTCACACACACACACACACACACACACACACACACACACACAAACTACATGTGAAACTTAGAGGATGGTATAGAGGTCACAATGCAATCACATGATGCAAAAAGGTCAAGCTCACTACTCAAAACTAGACAGTGTATAATGTCTTGACTCAATAATGAAGTGTCATCACATGGCTCACGAAGGCCTATACAGCTTTGTGCAATCCCTATATATTGTCTTCCATCTCTTAATAGATAGTTGATGTTGTTACCATCCCAACACCTACAAATGGTCATGGTGATGTAGGCTCAACATTTATAAAAGACCACAACTATCTCATCTCACATCTATCAACAAACGGTCATTGAAAAAATGTTAGTTTATCTTTATTACTATGTTCTTCTCTATTTAACTGTTAAAGTTATTAGATATTATTATTAAGTTTTTGGGCTATACAGATAATTGATTTTAATTGAACTAGAACTTAATTATGATGACCAAAAAATTTGATGTCAATTTCTCTCATCTAAGTTATTTGATGTAGACCAGAAATTAACCCAATGAAGTGTGGTTCTCTCCCGCTACTTAAGGAACTCAGATGAAACAAAATAAGATTTCAAATAAAAACTAAGATTTTTATCAACAACCAGAAAATGTTTATTACAAAAAATCACCATTACATGATCATAAACTCAAAGACACTACAACAAACTATCACATGACTAAGCATAAGAAATCACAACATCTATAACAATAAAGATAATACTAGGAAAACAAAATGTCATAATCAACACCAATACCCTTCCCAATTACAAGAAGGCCTAAATTTCCCTTTATGCTTTTCAGCTCTGCCTTTATTAACTTGAGCATGGCATGATCCTTTTAAAGGAGTCGATCTCTAAAAACAGCAGTTGTTACCAACCTGTAATGGCTACCCAAATCAATGACGGGGGAAATGCCAAAAAAACACATTTGGAATTTAGTGGGAGCGAACCTAGTGCCTCCTAAAAATAGAGAATCTCTGCCAACAATTGAAGACCACCAACCCATTACTATAGTGATAGCTGAAAAAAGAACATTATGCCATATTTGGCCCTACATCAGGCTCCACAATTTGAAGAAAACATTCATGACTTGAAGACTCGTAAATTTTGACATGTTCAGGAATTGGTATTTCTTCTACAACTATTTCTTGATTCTTTCATTCAAGTAGCCTCTTCTATTGATCTAACTTTCCACTTAGCCAAGTATTAGACTCTCACTCATTAGTCTATGCCCTTTTAGTTGTTTCGAAATCAATCACAATGCTGAATTCTTTCTTCTCTCTAAGGAAGTTGTTGTAGCCTCCTTTCCCCTTATTTGGGCAATGGAATTAATATATTTACATGTGCCTTTTATTCCATTCATGGTACTTGGCTAGCTTTAGTTAATAAACTAGTGTAAAAGAGGTCTAGTAGCACTATAACATTCATAGTGCACAGAGAGTCGGCCTGAATAGTAGTATTAATTCAACGGCAACACTGAGATATTTGGCTAGCATCTTTCTTACATATATGCCAATGAAATGATTGTTTGCTTGTACTATTTGGATGTTTTATTAGATATTGACCCTTTAAATTGGGCAATTAGAATATGATCAGCCTGCATGGTTCTATAAGTTTCCAATCTTGTCGACCTCCCAAAATATGGCATTAGCTACCTTCAGGTTAGATTTTCTCTTCTTTTGTCGGAAAAGTTGCATCAAGTTTCAAGGGGATCTGATGTTTCATTTTCCCACCTCTATAGCTTTTCAAATCCTCATAGCTCCAGGCAAACACATCTTGATATTCTACGAAAAGTTGTTTGGCAACTTCCTTTTCCTTGGGTGAGAAACATTTTCCGATGTTAATCATTTTGGGACTTTGTATTTCTCCAATATTTATTCCCTCATATTCACTAGTGGTAGGCCCCTTTTCTATTCTCTTTTCTTTAATGTAAGTATCACGCGTATTAAACAACCTCTCTAATGATACAAAGTATGGGGGAATGATATTACCTTGTAATTGTATTACATTAGTCCCCTCTTCCTTTTGCTTTTTGTGGGGATCTTCTTGGTTGATTTCATTAGGATGACTTTTCTCGAATAGTTCTGGCATCTTCTAAAAATAATTGTAGACTTTTGTCATCTTCGAACACTTGCCAAGCTTCTACGTTGTTAGGGATGGACAGTTTGTACACAATTTCTACTCGATATGTTTTGATTTTGAATTTTGGATGAGGAAGTAGTAAGGAGGTAGAAACGGCCAATAAGTCTACTTTAGAGTTCACCTCTCTTGGCACTGATTCAATTGAGAACGCATCTAGCCCTTCGATTTCATCCCAGACCCTATTTCTATAATTTTTCAATCTATGATTCTTTACAGAGTACTGCCCCTTGATTTCTCGCACAACAAGCTCTGAATCACCCAGAGCCTTCATAATCTTTATCCCTTTATCTTTTATAGCTATTATCCCGAGTAACAAGGCTTCATATTCTATCGCATTGTTCATATTTCCAAACTCTAACTTGAACACCATGGGTTCAAGTTCTCCTTTAGGAGATATCAGTGTCACCCCTGCACCAAAACCAAATGGGGAATAGCTTCCATCAAATTCTATGTGTCCACACTGATGATGATTCTTCTTCTTCAAGAAGAATTTGATCTTCTTGTTTTTCGACCTTTGGGTCAATTGAGACATCTTCTGTGAACAACATATAATCACCAAATTCTAATTTCTAGTAGAGAATTTGAGCTTTAGGGTCATCTAATTTCAGAACTGTAAACTTAGCTTTCTCCTCGGGTTCTAACTTCACTTTCTTGCTTCCTATGGGTATGACCACCTAAGACCAATCCAATTTTATTTCTCCTCCTAGCTCCCTACAAAAACTTCTGCTTAGGAGCATTCCATAGGTGGTCAGGATATTTGCAATTAGAATAGTCAACAGCAATTTCTTCTCTATGTGGGAGGCCAGTGCTACTTGAGTGTCCTTGCTTTGCCCAAGTAGAGGGACTTGCTTGGCATCCATGGAATAACATGTGTCGTGAACCTTAGTAAGAGTGAGGCCTAGAGCTTTAGCTACAGGATAAGGCATCACGTTGTTTGAGGCACCCAAATCGATTATACAATTGCTCAACTTACATCCATTAATATATAGTGATACATAGAATGGATCAGGTTTCTATCTAGGGAAAGTCACTAGGACTGTGGACTCTTCTTGACCAAAGAGGTTAGACATTAATGACTCGTCTTCCTTTTCAGTGGTAACATTGTGATTCAAGGTCAAACTATCTTCTTTGCAATGATCTACCAATCTTTTTAACTCGGAAGGATGAGATTTCACATAGTTTATTGGAGAAATTTGACTCCTGGAGTCTTTACAGAATTGGATAAAATCAAAAGGATTTTTGTCCTTGCTTGATTGAGAGATTATGGCTCCTTGGTCAGTATGACTGGTACCTGAAGGAGAGGCACTTTCACTTCTAGAGCTATGACTAGAAGACTAATTTATGTGCTTTTGGCCCCTAGTCAGTACTATGTATGAGGTTCCATCAATTGTTGTGTAACATGCGCCTTGTCTTTTTGATACTCTAAAAATAAATTTCCAGAGTCGCCATTTGAGTACAAATCTAACTCAGAACCAGAAGCTACAATATTCAACTCGTTAGTAGATATCAACTGCATCATACAGGCCATTTCAGGACAACTTTTGTTGTCACGATCTATTGTCAAATGAAAAAGACACATGTTCCCTTTCTTTGGTGCAGCCTCAATAGACAACCTTTGTGGCAGACTAGTGAATTGTGGAAATTTTCCATCTGAATTCCTTCTTGACTGATTTTAGTAATTTCGCTGGTAAGAATTGTTGAATCAGGAAGTTGCCTTTTCATAGCAACTAGCTCACTTGACAACTTTTGCAACATCTCATTTGAAGAAGTAGTATTATTGGAACTCCCTTTGGTTTGGAGCTCTAATTTCCATTCTCTAGCAAAGATCAAATCATCTTCTAGTTCAACTGCCTTCTTTTGGGCATCCACCAAGTTTGTGGGATGGGATCTTCTTAAGTCATTGTTGATATCTGGTGGCATCGAGCTTAATGTTTTCAAATTACCCGCAATAAGTCTATCAGCAATAGGGATTCTACTAGTGATCTTATTGAAATTAGCTACAAAATCTCCCATACTTATAGTAGGTTGCTTCTTTATAGATGTCAGTTGTGTTAGCAAGACGTGCTCATCTTCTACAGTTTTGAATCTTGTTTCGAAGATCGTCCTCATTGTATCCCAATCTATGATTGAGGCATCATCTAGATGATAAAACCAATCCATTGCATTATCTATCAGAGTCTCTACAAAAAGTCTTACAGCTACGTCTTCATGTCCTACTCCCAAGATGTGAGTTGTTGCAAAAAAGGCCTTGATATGTTCATTGGTAGTGACTTTTCCATCACCTGAAAATCTGGGAAAAAAAATTCTCAAACTAGATGGGAGTGGATGATACGTTGTAAGCGTTGATGGACCAGTTGTTGCAGCCCATGGAGTGGCCATAATTGTCCTAGCAAGGTATGGCAAAAAGCTGACAACTGGAGGAGCAAGTACTCCATGTAAGGCTAATAACTGACAAGTGGCGTACGACAAATGTTGATTTTTGGAGGGTGAAGGTGACCTGCTCCTACTCTTCTTATCACCCTTTTGTCGAGGCTACGTCTTCATGTCCTACTCCCAAGTGAGTTGTTGCGAAAAAGGCCTTGATATGTTCATCAATAGTGACTTTTCCATCACCTGAGAATTTGGGAAAAAAATTTCTCGAACCAGATGAGAGTTGGTGATATGCCATAAGTGCCAATGAGTTACAGCGGCCCATGGAGCGGCCATAATTGTCCTAGCAAGGTATGTCAGAAAACTGACAACTAGAGGAGTGAGTATTCTGTGTAAGGCTAATACCTAGCAAGTGTTGTACGATTAATGTTGATTTTTGGGGGGTGAAGGTGGCCTGCTCTTACTCTTCTTATCACTCTTCCATCGAGGTACTTCTAGGATGGGAAAACCAAGTTCTGTAACCTTTTCAAAATAGGGTCTTCCCACCTTGATCTCTAGTGCTTCTAAGAAATCTTGCTTGGTCCAAGGTGTTGAGTTAATTTTGCCTCTGAGCTTCACGATCTACTTGTCTTTCTACTCTTCAGAGTTCTCTATTCTAAATAGCTCTTTCCAATGCTTTGGCTCTAGCTTCTTCTTCTTCTATCACCTAGCTAGTGTTTCTATAGTGCTCTGTGTTCCTCCTATTTCTCCAAACGAATGTATTCAGGGATGAGATTATATCTTCATGGTCCTCTTGGAATTCAAGTTTAGGTTGGAGTGATGGAAATATGTTCTCATGAGGTAACACCATCTTCCTTCATAATGCAGGTCTATTGGTCTAGTGATTGTTTGTATCCCCAGCAGAGTCGCCAAAAATTAATTGGTAAATAGATTGTTCTTTTATTCTACTCTTTGAACGCCCAATATTCTTGAACAATATCTCATTACAATAGTTGGGAAACCATAGCTAAGTGATTGACTTCCCTCTAAATTCTTAGGTACAGCGCCCTCGGGTTTGTAATTTGCAATGAATCTTGTTTATTCCTATATCTAAATGGGGTTATGTTCTTAACCCAAGAATGGAAGAGGTAAACCAAGTTAGGTCTAAATAGGAACTAACTTAGGCAAAGATTTAGGTATTGATGCTAATCAAATCTATGAACTCATACATCTTATGAACCCGTAGAACTTGATGATGCAGTAATGAATTCCATCACCTACTTAACATAATGTTTTTGAATCTAACATGCAATGGACTAACTTAAAGAATTATGCAAAATAGAATCTCTTTTAAACTTCAATAACACTATTATTATCTTCAACTTGTTGTATTGAACAGGGGAACAACACTATGTTTATTCCTTAACTCAATTCAACTAAAAGAGATATTTAAAACTATCACAAAACAATGGAACATAAAATAATTGACACAAAATACCCTCAACTTGTCTCTACAAACTAAAGTATCTCACACCAAAAATTAGCTGACCTTCTATTAATCTTTCAATTAGGTACATATAGGATTCTGAGATGATTGTTACAAAATGAGACTCAAATCGGTTCATCTCCCCAAAACCGACAAATGGCAAGAAGCCAATTGTCAATTACAATCATTAAATCAAAATATGAAAGGGTGAGATCATAATCACTTCGCCTTCTTTCCTTTTTTTGACTTCGCCTTATAGGCTTTGGCGGCAACAATGATTGAGATCAGCTACTCATGTCTATGAACATGAACATTTGTGTATCTTAAGAGCCACTTGAAATGCTCTCTGGCTAGATCTTTGATAGCATTCAACCGCTCTTACGTTTCTTCCATAGCCACGTGTACACACCCACCAAGCCTCTAGAGTTCTGACACTCTGTTCTGATGATTAGAAGATGTCTCTATTAAGCTAGCCAGATAATTGGAGAAATTCTTTTGCATGACAACAACTCCAACTATCGCTTTCCTTTGTCCACTAGCTTGGGAATATGTATGTAGACCTCTTAGTAATTCATAGTCTCTATCCTGACCCTTTTTAACTTTAGCCTCTGTTTCCTTTAATCCTTCTTCTGCAACTAGGATCATTTCAGATATGAATTGCATACTCTGTAGCCATTCAAATAAGGGCTTATCTCCCTTTGGCAGAATCTTTGCCTCTACTGCTTCCTTAGCCTTCATGTGGATGATCATTTTCAATAAGGAAACGCAATCCTTGCTCTTGGCCTTCTTCGCTAATTGGGTAACTCAGTTAACTGAGATATTATCTTTCTCTATTTCGAGCCTCAGTATTGCATTACCAAGTTGCTCTATGATTGTAAGTCCCTTAGACTTGA
This sequence comes from Cupressus sempervirens, assembly GCA_028749045.1. Taxonomy (NCBI): domain Eukaryota; kingdom Viridiplantae; phylum Streptophyta; class Pinopsida; order Cupressales; family Cupressaceae; genus Cupressus; species Cupressus sempervirens. The sequence continues at coordinate 926,004,177 of CM053787.1, read as the reverse complement.
GTTTTCCGTTCCACTCCCTACCAATTTGTTTGAAGTGTTTGTCCTCTTGTAATTGGGAGATGATAGCATGAATGTTAGTAGCTGTAGGATCATTGGTGGTTGACACTCCTGAGATGCTTGCCAGTGGGTTGACTAGTTGCCTGATGAAGCAATTAAGCTCATGAATTTGCGCCTTCATTCTGACCTTAGCCAATTTAAGGCTCTCGAGTTGCCCTTTTATCACATCATTTGTTGATTTACGCAGGCCCACCTTGGTGTCATGTCTAACTTCTCTGAGGTCTACAGAATGCAATGTGAGGTCCTCTATAGACATGTCTTCAGTTCCCCCTTCCTTAGTGGGCTTAGCAATGTCCATAGTCAAGTGTCGTATTTCAGGATCTTGTCCGAGTATTGACAAGGTCTTTTGCTTCTTGACTTTACTCAATGTCAATCCAAAATGGATAGCTAGAGATAAAGTTTCTTTATTGGGGACTCCCTCTTCTTTCCTCTTCCTATTTCTGTCCAAGGTGTCTTCCAGCCATGATTTTGTGTTGATCACTACGTGTCTGTACTGAACATTTTCCTTCTACATCAATGTCAACTTTACACATCTTCACTTGGTCGACTGTCAATCTAGCAAAGGCTCAATCACGGCTCTCGAACTCATCTTCGCAATCAGCCCAATAGTCCTCAATGGTAGTGATGTGCTTTATCACGCTCCCTATCTGCAAAACATCTTTAGCATACCCATTCGGGTCGAACATGGGCCTAAGGACTTCATACATGTCCAGCTTATGTTTCTTCTCAAACACCTTCATCATTGTGTCGGACAGCGTGTCGCACCTAAAGGCTCCAACTTTCATGGGGAATTCATATCTTTTCTTCTTCAGGCTCCCACTCAATACATTCACTTGTAGAGGGCTTGTCATATGATCTCGATCAACATGATCATGTCACTTGGATACCTTGGTAGCTTTAAGGGAAATTTGTCAAACGCTGCAAGACACAAATAAGAAAATGATGACAATTGAATGAAGTGACATCCAAATTGACTAATGGTGGCATGGATTCTAAGCTAAATCTCCTTTTCGGGCATCCCTATAGCTCCCTACAAATCCTCATAGTAAATGCATCATTCACCTTAACATAATCCGCATAACTATTCTGTAATTGTAGACATGGATAAAACTCATAAGATTTAACATCATCATTGGAATTCTCTAATCTTGGGAGGCCAAACCATAATTGCAATGATGCCAACATGTAAATCAACAAGGAAGACATGTAGAATGTATTATAGAACTTGGTTGCCCAAAGAGCATTGAATAGAATTTCGCTTACCTCTTGTGCCTAATCAATGTATTGGGTATCTGAGCAAATTACTTGAACTAAAAAGAAATATTGCTCAACGAAATTCAAAGCTTCTACCTCACCTTTCAACCTATGCAAGAGGACCAAAATATCAATGATTTCTGGCTTAAGGTTGGTCCTGAACAAGGTTTTGAGAACTTTACTTGTATCACTCTATGGTTTCTGGAACCATGTCCTTACAATTTCTTTCCTCCAAATCATCTTTTTAGCTGAGAATTATGAGATGGCTCCACCAACATCTAAATTGGAGAACTCTTCCTGCTTTGGCACATAAACGCAATTTGCCACCGTTTGCCTATCAGTTGAGATTAGCACTATATCATCAAGTAGCACAATTTGTCTGGTTTTTGAGTTGTAGTGATGAATGCATTCATAAATCAACCCAAGGGCTTGGACCACGACTGGGAAACCAGCTGCCTCAACTAAACCGCACCTCAAAGCTTCTCAGTGATCGAATGAATTCGTTCGGATCTCAACCTTTTCTGGAAGTCTGTCATGTCAAAAAAGCGAAGAGAAGTATCTATGAAGTACTGCAATGCGGATTTGATACTAGTTAACCCATCAAAACCAATGAACTTGGTTGCCTTGAGTTCGTGAACAAGATTTTGAATCAAGAAAGTGAATGAGACAACAAATGCAATAGTCATAGGTTTTTCAAAAGCTAATTGTATTGTCAGAATGAAAAATTAAAGGAAAAAGTGGTAACTTATTCAATTGCTTGTGCATCTTTATATGAGAGCTTTAATTCATCTGTTGATCTTCAGAATTTATGCCACACGAATGAATTTAAGGAAATACCTGTTGGATAGTAAATGCGAGAGTTCAATGGGCATCTAGAGGTCTTTTCACTATTCTGTTAACTCAACGGTAACTTTCTATATTTCCACTAGTTACTTTTCCATTTTATTTTAAGTTTCGAAAAGTTACCATTGGGGTACCCCGTTGAGAAAAATCCGCTGAATGAGATTATTGCCATATTTCTTCTTCCTTAATGATTCGATCCATTCCAAGATCATTCTAACACACTCTGAATCCAGTACGGGGCTCAAACTTAACCATTAACTTGATTTTCTTGAAAATTTGGAAAACTATCTTCACGGGTTGCAAACCCACTGAGGGGAAGACATTTTCCATTTTTTTCGTCATTGCTTTCTTCCAGCCCGAATCTTCGACATTTCTAGAAGCTAGGAATGCTCACAATCACCTTCATGAGTCCAAAACCCGCCAAGGAGAAGATGATTTTCAAATTTCCACCAATGCCTTCTTATCAAGGAGTGATATGCCAAGAGTGAATATGGAACATGATTGATCATCAAATAAGCGATTTTGATCTCTATTGGACTAGGTACTAACTTATCCGACCAATCACAAGGTAGAATAAACACCCATCCAGCAATAGGGAAAGAGAAGGTGAAATAGGAAAATCCGATAGAGATCACCTAGCCTTAGGAACTTAGACCTAGACTCCAACACAGCCAAGGACTAGACTCACTTCGGCAACTACACAAAACTCTCTTTTTGCCAATCAGTTAGAAAACGAAAAGTGGGGCAACAATTTATAAGGCTGTAATTCAGTTAGATTGGCAGGGCATGACAGTCCACCCCTCACAAAATTGCTCGTCCTTGAGCAATAATGAAATAATCATGGAGAGGCTGTTGAAGATGACTCTAATACAAAACATTTGTGATGTATGCAGCTCCTAATTTGCAATCGTCCTCCTGCTGCACCACTCTGATATCATCACACGTTGCAGATCTGAACTAAGATATATATGTTTTCACTTTTCATTCGAATATGAGTTATAACCAATTTGGAAATTGGCAAGGCTTGAAATTTAGGAGTCTTCCACTTATTCAGATGAGGATTAGAAGCATGACACACATCCGTGGCTTTAATGCAATGTCCTCTAATATGAATTTATATCTTTTTCATTCACTATCATTATTCTCATATTATATAACTAGTCATAAATTTTCCAAAATTCCCTCTTTCATATTTATGTTATTAGACTTTAGCCTTGCTTTGTAGGACTTAATTCCTGATACATCCCTATCCCAAAATGAGATGCCTTGGATTCATTGTCCTGTGAAATCCAATAAATAGCGAGGATTCATACAAGAGGGAGATTCATGCAAGAGACTAAGGGAGTATCACAACACTCCTTTATTCGATGCACAAGATTTTTTTGGGATTTGGACAATTTGAATTAATTTATTGGCAGTGGTGGATGCTTTTAGGTCTGATGTTCAGACAGATTGAGTGTATTCATTTGATACCACTATGGTGTAATAACAGTTCAGCGTATTCCTTGACCAAGAATTACTCATTTGCCTTTTTATTTTGCAATGAATTGATCATATGGATATCACAGACATAGGATTTTCCAATTTGGTAGTGTCTTAGTTGATGATCCAAACTTGTGACAAGTTACTATAAGCGATGCAGACGTGCATATCAACCGTTCTTGTTTCTATGCTATTTGCTAGCCTGAAAAAGGTATCAGTGAAACACAGTAATATTGTGTTCGATAACTAAATTTGTCATGCTTGAAAGCATGGCTTGCCACACCAATGTGTTACTTAAGAAGAGTTGATAGAGGATCATAGCCTTATTTAGGTGGTCAAATAAAAAGTTATATAGTCTTGTTTCCTGTGTGAACTGATAGCTTTCCTTATTATTTTGACATATGAGGGTTTGTATGAGAGTTGCCTTAAACACCGGCTGGCAGAGAACCCTTCCTAATAAAGTACACTTAACCAGTGAGACTATTCTTAAAATAGTACGCTTAGACCATGTGACTATGTCTAATCAAAATCTCACACATTGATTAATGCATCACCATTAAGCTCTATCAGATTTCAAGACCCATGGAACGCTACCAACAAAATCATACAAGCTCTAAGCAAAATTGTAGGGTCAGGAATATTTAGTAGAGGTTGTCGATGTGGATTATGTGTACTTGTAAACCCTACAATTCAATTATACCATTACCAAACTCTCCCTTCTCATCACAATTTCCAAGCATATGTCCTGCTAGTCTTGAGTTCACTTCTGTCTTTAGTGCCTCTCACTGCTAATGTATCAAAAGAGAATGGGACCAAAGCTTCAAAATAGAGTACATCAAATTATCCACAGCTACGACTACAGGTGCAGATCTCTACATGTATTTACCATTCAGGTTATTTTTGCAATCATACAGCTCGGAAAATTTCCCATCAGTTCTCAGCTTTTATAGGTGATGCCTACAGTTCTATAGGAAACTCAAGTTCTTACTGTAACTAACAAATTGAAATGGAACCTGAGATATGCAGTAATATTCACAGACATAGAACTATCTTGGAAGATATTAAATACTGTAGCAAATTATTCCATACATGTTTGCAGCCCTAAAAAAATTCCTTTCCATAAACAATCCATGTTGAACATAAAGGTCTTCAAATTGTAGGGATTTGTAGCTGCTTTCTTTGTTTCTGGCACCAGTCATGGCTGTCTCAACAAAAAACAAGAGGAATCCCAATAAAGTTTAAAGCTATGTCGAATGTGAGAGGCAGATCATAGGAATACTTTCTATAGCAGCTACAGAAACTGCACTCCAATATTATTAAGAATATATATAGATACATACAGGAAAGTGAAGAAAACGCAGCCCATCAGTCCAACCTGAAAAAGTTAGTTGACATTGTCTGTGTAAGAATTATATCTCATCTCTGTGGTCTTGAATATCAAAGTTACTCTGAGCGAAGTAGAGAAGTGGATCATGACTGTAAGACAACCATTTGGGATATGGCTATTGTCTTGGTAATTGTTAATTTTACGAATAGTTTCCTTAGATCAGGCGTTTCTAGAGTGAAATATATAATAAGCTTAAGCATGGTTGTCTCCTCTTCTTGATCCTCAGGCTGGTAATCAAGGCTCTGATAGCAATTGTGAAGTCCCCATTGGAACTTTACTTGATCGAGCTCAGAAAATCAAAATTTAACTTGGTTTCTTGATGTAGAACCTGCAATCAGATTAGTTATCAAAAAACAAAAGACATGTAATCGATCAAGTTACAAATAGAAGTTCTAATCATCATCTTAATAATCATAAATTATATGTGGGATTCCTTTGAGGCTTTAACCCCATGACTGATCCACACTAGGAAGCCTGTGGATGGTCACACAAAGCCCTTTGAGCCTCTCCATCAAGTTCATAGGCGTGGAAGGACATCCACCAATTGGCCCCCTAAAGGGCATGGAAATATATATTGGCCTTAATTGGGCACGGAAATATGTCATACCAGACCCCTTAGGGGCATGGAAATATATATTGGCCTTGGCATGGAAATATATGTCATACCAGACCCCTAAGGGGCATGGAAATACATCCAGAGTATTACCCTTAATTTGGCATGGAATATATGTCATACCAGCCTCCTAAGGGGAACAAAAATGCATCCGCCATTTGGCCTCCTATTCAATTTGAATGGAGCAGTCTGCTACTCTCTCTCCTTATATGCCCATATCTCTCCTTCATAATGGATAGCAGATTGGATGAAGCTTTGAAGTAATCAATGTATTTATTGTACTATGCAGTGATAAAAAGAATAACTATATATATATATATATATATATATATATATATATAAACACACACATATACATATATACATTACATACACACACACACACATTTACATATATATATTACATATGTGTGTGTGTGTGTGTGTGTGTGTGTCTGCGTGTGTATGAATATCTATATCTGAGTGTGTGTGTCTCTCTATATAGAAAAGATCAGTCATGCATTATCAATTAATATGCCTATTGCATATGCACAGGAAACAGCAATAGTTTGTTCCACTGCCATGAATAGTTTTCCTATCATATTGCCATGTTCTTCCAAGTAAAATATAGCATGCATCAATAAGCATCATATCACAAACAATTTCATCTTAATAAGTTCCAATATTAATATTCACAGAACATCACTCATTTACCATACCTTGGATGTTTGGGGTCACTACAATCTTGACTTTTCTACATTATTGGTAGATTGTGATATTGCTATTAGGATTTAATTTTGTAGATTTTTGAGTCAAATTCATTAACCATGTTTCGAGAGTGGTGGTTCACACAAACCCATCTCTCATTAGAGTGAATGGAACAATGAGCACTTATTGCATCTAGGCGATGCTCGCAAAGGTGAAGCATTGTGGTGCAAGAGCACCTGAGACACAAAGGGTCACCATGAAGCCTACATGGAAAATCTAGGGAGGCAAAAAGTCTATGAGGTCAAAATGACCATTTGATGATGTCATTAAGGTTATAAAAGTCATATGAGTTCATGGTGAGTCATTTGTAATCAATATCGTTCATGTTGCCATAATAGACAAACTAGGCCCAATGGCTATGCATTGGCTTGATGGGATAGAATATGATATTGATTTAATGCTTTGGTGTTCCATAAGGTCTTTAATGACCATGTCCATGTCATGGGATGGTAACTTAGATCCATGATCAGAGAAAGTCAGGAGTTATTGAAATTAACAATATAAGTAATAGAATTAAGGGCTAAATTAACTAAGAGTTAGCTACATGGGTGGTCCGCAGTTTAAGGAGTTATGTCCGTTATAATAGTTTTAGACAAAATTTTGATATTTATATCAGGTTTCAACAATGTAGTTTTTTGAGTCCATGTTTCATGAGTAGTGGTTCACATGAATAAATGGAACAATTAGCACCCATTGCATCTAGGTGATGTTCATAGAGGTGAAGCACCAAGACTTCTTGAGAGGTCATCCATCCAAATACCACTCTAGCTCAAGAATGCTTAACAACAAAGTCTTCTCCATAGCTAAGCCCACTTTCCTTGCAACACCTTCAGTAAGTGTTGTGCCTTATGAATATTCACTAGAAAGCCCCTTAAGCTCTTCAATTGATAAGTTCTAAATGTTATATTCATTCGCACAAGAGAAGGGTTCCTGTGAACGACTACTACTGGAACATGGGTCAATGAGTTTGACTGAAAAAAATACATGGTTGAATCCTGACAGCAATATCACAATTTAACTTAATATGGAAAATTTCTCCTACTTATCAATTGATAGGCTTAAGGGCCTTCTAATGAATGTTTCATAAGGCACAACACTAGTTAAAGGTTTTGCGAATAGGGTTGTAAGCAAAGTGAATTTTGCCATGGAGGAAACTCCATAGTTAAGTGCGCTCAAGCTGGAGTAGTTCTAGGATGGGTGACATTCTGGGAAGCCTTGGTGCTTCTCCGTTGTAAACATCACCTAGATGCAATGAATGTTAAATGTTCCATTCATTCTCATGAGAGATAGGTTCATGTGAATCACTACTCATGGAAAATGGGTCAATGAGTTTGACTAAAAAAGCTGCACAGTTGAATTTTGATAGCAATATCACTGTTTTACTTGCTGTGGGAAATATCTTCTACTTATCGATTGATGAGCTTAAGGGGATTTCTAATGATTGGTTCATAAGACACAACACTGGCTGAAGGTTTTGCAAATGGGGTTGCAACTTCAAGCAGAGTGGGTTGAACCATGGAGTAAACTTTGTAGTTATGTGCACTTGAACCGGAGTAGTTATAGGATGGATAACCCCCCTGGAAGTCCTAGTGTGATGCAAAGCATCCACACACACTAAACTACCAACCAGGGTTATCTACCCAACTTGCTTGCAAAGTCCTTTTCTCTCTCCTAATTCATCAACACCTTTCCTTTTAAAGGCTTCCCAAGGACCATCCCATTCCCCAATCCACTCAATAAACCTGCTGACTCATCACTCATCCCTCAAACTGTCCACATGTGAATGCAATGCATCTTTTAACACCTTACCAAGTGACCCTGACCCTTAATCCTCTGATCAAGCTCATGACTCCTTAGGCACTTCCCATACCCTCATAAGATCCTTGACAACGTCCCAAACTCTGTCAGCAGTTTGTGCAAACAATTGGACTATAATTGTCCCTACAACCCACATACTCCGACCACTTCAACTTTCACCTGTCTTGACAATTGAACAAACCCTATCCCTTCCTAAGGGATTATCCTACTCCACACATTTCTAGAAACCTTATCTTAACACAAATCAACCTTCAAATGCACTTGTCACCCCAAACAACCCAGGCTTAACACTTCCCAACTACAAACATCAAATTCTTAACTCTGTCAACTAGGACAGTTTATCCTATTTTGCAGAGAGAGTCACTCTATCACACTAAAAAAACGCCCTTGCCTTCTATGTTTTCGAATACACATAAGAATTACCAATAACCCTTTCCATGACTTCAGACCCCTTCCATCCTATGGCATTGTTCCGTCACTCCCATCTCGGTGTAGCACGGTTCCATACGGTCTGAGACAGCATTTCCAGATTTCCTCCATTCAAATGCACGTGCAGAAAGTTGCATGGACTCCTGCATGAAACAAATATATACAATACATTGTTCCCCCACCTATTTGAACAGCTGTAGGGTTCTGGCACAGGTTAGGATGGAAGTTATTACATTTTTATGGATCTCTGATTACCCTAGACGAGGGTTTAACCAGTTTAGACAAAAGGTTGAAATGCTTCCTTAATACATAATAGAAAGAGATGAAGTAAACGCCTATTTGAAGAGCATAAACTACTACATTAACCCCTATATGGAATAGATCAAAGCTTCAAAAGCATTAAGACTTCCACAATGGAAACTTAATAGAATATGACTGTAAAACTGGACAGAGTCATGGAATAGTGCAGAAAACCATTCTTTATTAATATCTTACTTCTTACATCAACCATGTCGTGTATCTTGACCATCATACACACATATAAACTTTTGTCTAAAACTATTATAACGGACATAACTCCTTAAACTGCCAACCACCCATGTAGCTAACTCTTAGTTAATTTAGCCCTTAATTCTATTACTTATATTGTTAATTTCAATAACTCCCGACTTTCTCTGATCATGTTAAGTTTGATATTTATCCAAAGTTTTAGTGCTTTCACTATCAACTTGAGACTCACAAATAGTTTGAAACGGATTTCTTCTTCCTGTTGTTCAAATTCTCCCTTCTCTATCTTTGTCATATTCTTTTTAGCATGGGGGTTTCTCCATTGTCGGTGTCTACTATATATTGTGATGATGTTACTTTATTAGCTTCAGCAACATGGAGGTAATTCAAAAGCTCTATGACCTTCCTCTCAACATTGATAATAGATAAAACTCATTCCTCTTCCTCTCCCAATACTCCTCTTCCTCTAAAGATACTTCCTCTACCGCTAATAAATGGAGTATGTTATTCATTGCACGAAGTGCATGAATTGTTCTCATTATTCAGATGTCTCTTATCTTCAATGAATCAAACCCTTTCTCTTGATAATCTTCCTCTTCTTCTAGAACTAGCTGATTGTCTTCTGGTCAATTTTTCTTCTACCCATAAGTTTCTTCTATGCTTTTAAAGTTCAAAATACTAATTTCATCTAAGACATTAATTGTAGTCCATTTACATACCTTGCTATCTTTTCTAGATCATTTTCTATTTGTCCAGATCTTATGATGAGTTTATATAACTCTTTGATGTACTCTTTTACATCCACGTCTTGCTGCCTCGGATTCTGCTATTTCTTAAATAGACTCGCCTTGAAATCTGAAGGTAACAACTTGGCCTTTTGTTTTGGCACCACCGTATTCCAGTTTATTATTTTTTCTTCCCTTTCCTCTGCCTTCCAATTTGTACATATCCCACCATATAGCTGCATGACCTTTTTTAGGCTAAGCTTTACCTTCTTGGAATCTTTTGTTGTTTCATAATAAAAATATCTTTCCATCTCTGTAATTCAGTCTATGAGTGTCTCACCATTCAAGCTCCCATTGTAACAGAGTGTATCTAACTTCGGTGTATTCCCAATCTCCATCATGGCTGTGAGAAGTCTAATTTCAGCAGAATCTTCTACTTACTTCTTTTTGGCCTTGAGTTTCTTGAATCACTTCTCCCTCTTTATTAATTATATCTTGAAGATGAAGTCCCCTCCTTTGGGCAGTCCCTATTGCAGCTAACCTTGCTAGAACCTTCATCACTCCTTGAGCTAACCCTGCGGTTTTTTATGCTTCAACTCTTCCACACCATCTACCAGTAAACCCGCCTGGAATCCATTTATATCTACTGTTTCCTCAAACACTTACCAACACTTCCCATACCTTTGCCTGGATACCACTTTTAATGCAGCTCAGCAGTCAAGGACTCGATGAAGAGCGGTTGACTACAACAGCTTAAAGAACTCAGATGAAAACAAAATCAGTTGCAGATAACAATTGAGATTTCTTATAAAAACTAGCAAATGTTTAGTACAGAAAATCACCATTACATGATGATAAACTCAACATGGCAACAAACTATCCCATGAGTATAAGAAACCACACGCACATCTATTGCGATCAATATAGCACTAGACAAATAAAGTGTAATAACTAACAACAGTACTTTTCTCAAACCCAAAAAACCTCCTAGTATCCCCACGATTCTTTAAACTGTCTTTTTTAACTTGAGCATGGCATGATACTTCTGAAAGAGCTGATTCCTAAAAACAGCAGTGGTTCCCAACTTAATGCTAGCTGCCTCAATCAATGAGGGGGAGAATGACAATTAGCATTTGGACTTCAGTTGGAGCAAACCTGGTACCAAAGATTAAAGGTCGATGTCACTACTACAGACATAGCTTTCAAAAAAGAAGATAATGCCAAATTTACCCCTTCATTAGTATTCCACTTGATAATTTTTATATCTAAGAGACCTCAACAAAATACCAAACTACATAGCATAAACTCCCTCCGTGAGTTAAGTCTCTATAAGGAAGGACAAAATACATCTACATCGTTACGCCACAAACTCTCCAAGCATCTATCATTGAGTCAAATGCTTCAAACTAAAGCCCACTGGTATTGGCAAGTGTCTAATTCTTGCTACAATAGAAAAAAATTGTTAACTAACTTTCAGTAAATTGTAAAATTTTGAATATGACAATACTGATCAGGAGAATAAATACATGCTTTAAAAAGATTGCTTCATTATATTGAGGAAATTATAAAGGCGCCCTTCAAAACATCATTCTTATATAGGGGAGAAGAATAAAGGCATGCTTCTTCACATTTTACTAGTCATGATCTCAAGTTCTCTTGTTCATTTAAATAACAAAAAAATGTCCATGAAGATCTGTTTCTATTTGCTCCTAGTTAAGCAACACTTGTGGTGTTGAGTGTCCAACACAATTAAGCTCTTCGTTCCTTAATAATAAAAAATACATTATCCATGAGGATTCGTCTAAACCAGACCGATCATTCTCTAATAGAAAGACATGCCAAATCTGCCTTAAAAAATATGCAATATCTATTGATTGACAATGACATGCAATATTCATAAAATGTCCTCTTATAAACATTCATTTTTTCTTAGAAAAATGAAATAACCATCCTTTATAAAAACCTCGACGTACATGGAGATCACTCTCATAATTAGATTTTTAAAATTTTCAAAAAAAATACAATACTCATGAAGATTAGATTTGCTCACTCTACAGATCTATTATCTTGTTTGCCATAAAAAAACATGCAATATCTATGAAGATTAGATTTGCTTGCTTTACACATCAACCTTATTGAAGACAACACTTATTTTGCTTATAAAACATGCAATATCCATGAAAGTTATCTTCCTTGTTTTTAGAAAACAAGCAATATCCATGAAAATTATATTACATGTTTTATAAAAACAAGCAATATCCATGAAGATTCAGGAAAATGATTGTCTTCTTCAACAAGACATTTATCTGTACACACTCATCTATGCAGTTCAACTAAGCACTTATCTTGTGATATTTGAACTGTATGTAGAGTGTTTCATCTCGATTGCTTCCACATCCTTCCAGCTATGGAACATAGAATGCCACTGAAGATATAGTATTATTTCTTGAGGACTTCAACAAAACCTTTACCCTTATATCTCAAAAGTATTTTTCCAGCTCTAGATCTCTCTTATATCTCAACACTCTCACTTTATAAATTGAGAGACAAAGGCAAACCAGCATTGAATTCCTCGTGCCCTCTGCACCATAATGGACAGAATGTAAACACTTTCTGCAATCTACAGATAAAATCGAATGGCGTCACGTCATAAACCACAGGGATACCCTTGACCTTGGAAGCCAACCCACTTAAACATGCATCTCTCTTTGAAAATACAAGAATTTGAATCCAGAAAGAGAAGATGGTAGGAGAGAACGAGAAGAAGCCCCTCGCGTCCATATCTTGGGGATCAAGAAAGCGCTTGGATTCGATCTGTTGAGAACTAGGGTTTCTGTCACGCTAGGGTTTCTATCACGCAGGGCCTTCAACAGGCAAAATATCGATTTATAAACACAGTATGCCATTGCTTATTTATTGGCCATTTGAATGTATAAGACATTGTGAAGAAACTACTCACTTGCATCCATCGTAGTTCTGGGAAACAACAGGGAAGACGATGAAGCAACAGAGAACTGACTCCACATAAACTGAAAAGGTAAACCCAAGCCTGAAACGCACTAAGTGGGGTCTGTTCTATCTGTCTTCCAATGCAAAATAATGTCTTGTCTCTCAATTTCTAATTTCGAACGTACATGTTTGTTTCCTTTTTGAAAAGTAAAATAAAACCGCCCAAATAAAGTCAAATGATTCATTCCAAATATATCTGAATAGTTGGCAACAGCTGGAAAATAGTTAATTTAAGGGCTGTTTTGTCACTTGTAAAGTTAGATGCAAATTATAGGCAACATTTTTAACCAATCAAACTCTATCAAAAATTTTAGTACTTTGATATTTTAGTTTTTATAAAGTTAGATGCAAATTATATAACTTTATTAATTTATAATACATTTATTCCTTATCTAATTAGTTTTAAAAATGAGGTCATAACAATCGATCTAGAATGGTCATCATGAGCTTAAAGCTTAATGAAAAATAATTCAAAAATATTTGAAACAAAATTATATTAAAAATTAAAATATTTAAAATAGAAATAAATAATTTTAGAATTTAAATTTTTTTTAAAGTGAAAGTTTAAGAGTTTTTTAAATTTTTTAAATTGAGAACTATAATGAGTTTATTTAAATTATTAATTTTAATTTTAAGTTTACTTTTTTGAAATATAAGTCAACAACTATGAGCTTATTTAAATAATTAATTTTAATTTTAAGTTTAGTTTTTTAGAAATATATTAATATTTAATTTTTTATCTTTACCACATAAAATATCCTTTTACTATATATTTTTTATAATATTTATTTTGATATTAAAATAGATTAAATATTCATAAACTCAACTTTTAAATATCTTTTTGGTCATTTGATATCAAAATAAATGATTAATTAATAAATACATTGAAATTGTAAAATTGTCTTTTTATAAAATATAGAATTTAATTATGAGTTTATTTAAATTATTAATTTTAATCTTAGATTTAGTAATATTATTAAATGTGAAAGTTTGTGAGTGTTCTTTTTTAATTTTACATAATAGAAGTCAAGAACTATAATGAGCTTATTTAAATTATTATAAAATATAAATTATAATTTTTCTAAATCTAAATAATTTTTTATCTCAATTTTATAAACTAAATATTTTTTAGTTAATCTATTATTTTACAATATAATATTATTTTCATAAACTTAAACAAACCTATCAATTTGTGGCAACAACCTTGTTTATTGATGATCTATATTTTTACAAAATCTAAATAAAACACTTTCAAAATTATTAATCCTGAATTCATTATTCTAATCATAACTATAATAAAAACTCTAACTTTAGCCATAAAACTAACCATATTCCTAACCTTAATCTTTAGTTTAACACTAATTCTAATCAAAATTGTAACCCTAATCATAAGATAGATAGATAGATAGATAAAATTTTAACATCCACGAGGCCAAAAATAGCCTATGGGACAGCAAGACAACTCAAGCAGACTTAAGTAGCGTTGTTCGCCTCTTGTGTAGACTAATGATGAGCCCCCCCAATTGCTCAATGTACTCTTCGTTGAATAGGTTATGCCAAGAACTGTCACATATAGTATCCGCAAACTTATCCCTGCTATCCTTGTAGGCCTCACATTCTAGAATAAAGTGCTGTTCAGTTTCCACTTTCCCAGAATTGCAAAATCTGCAAATTCTCTCTTCCCAAGCCTCCTTTGGCCTCTTCCAACGCCCGGTCTCACAACGAAGTTGGTGAGAGTTGGTTCTCAGCTGAGCAATAAGAATTTTAGCTCTCCAAGAAATGTTGGCTCCTATGTACACTTTTTCGAGTTGATCACAAGTGGGGTTGAACTCATTTATATAATATAGTTTCTTCCTCCCAATCTCGCTTCCCCAATTTCTCTTGTAGAATTTCTCCATAACAAAGACCTTTATTTCTTTATTACTTGTAACCCCTTACTCTAATTAAACGTGTAACTTTAAACCATATTGACAACTCTAACTCCAACCATAGTTCTAACCCTACCATAATTCAAAAATTAAATCCTAATCTTAAACAAGAGCATAACCAAAATTGCAAATTTAATCGTAACACAATTATAGTATAAAATGATTAATGTCAATTTGAAACTATAACGATAGTTTTAAATAAATGCCACATAGTGGCTAGTATTTATGGATTATAGTTATAATATTTAATATTAAAAATTTAATTATAAAAATATAATTTAGAAATAGAATTGATTATACAATGTCAAAATATAATATAAATATATAAAATAGCATTTACGTAATATCTATATCTATGCATAAATAGTAAAAAGTAAAAAGTAATAATTAACTTTATATTAATAATAAATTTGAAAGTAATAATACATCAAAATAATATTTATAAAAAATATATTTATGTAATAGTAGAAAATAAAATAATTTCAATATTTTTCATAACATTATGGAAATTTGAATGAGTAGTGGATGTGAACAAATTAGCTTGAAAATTGTTAGCTATTCGTAAGTCAAATTATTAACCAATGAGAGTGGAGAAAAATATATTGTTTTCATTTTATTATTTAAATAGTATACACATTACTTTAGAAAATAATTTAAAAACTTTGAAAGAAAAAAAAAGTTCATTTTAATTTGTTTAAATGAATTTGATTAATAACTAGTTAAATTGATTACAATAACATGTCTATCAGCAAATATAAAAATTGATATTATACAACACATTGTCAAATAAAAAATAATTATTTTCTTAATTAATTTTATAGTTTTAATATATTTATAAGATTATTAGGCTTTGTATTTACAAACAAGTGCAATATAGAAATAATCATTTCATATAAATAATAATAACTTTTCATTAAAAAAAAGGTTAAAAAGAATAAAAATATTGTAAAACATTTTTCCACTTCATTTTTTTTTTTTCTATTAGATTTAAGAGTTTGAGAACAAAAAGAGCAACCAAAGTACCACCACAAAAATCAACAAGGAGGCCAAGCCTCACTAAGGAAGAACAGATTCAGCTGTACAACATAACAAAAAGAGGAGAAAGACTAGCTAACTAAGAACATCATAGTAATTGACCACCCAGGCAGTCCAACCTAAGGGACCTTCCATCCAAACGACGCTTTTCCGCTTTATATTTATTAAAATGGTCAATATAAAACAAAGACTCAAAATAATTTAATTAATTGTGTATGCACCACTTAGATGTGCTTTAGAGACTTGATAAGACTAAAGTAGAAAGCCCAGCCCTGTAATTGTAATTTTACACACAACTCTAACTTATCAATACATATTAATTAAATTTCACATTATATATATGAAAATATATTTATATATTTAAAAGGTATAGAATTTATCTAGTTGTAGATCCAAAATGACATAATATGTTTGTAAAGGAAAGTTGATCATTAAAGGAAACATGCATCCAATATAAAAATTGAAGAGAAATTATCTCATCATCAATAGGGTCATACTTCTACTAACAACTCCAACCTAAATATATTTTTTTCTTAAATAAATTGAGTGTAAAAGTACTTAGCATCATTAGCTATAAATCCTCCATTTAAATTTTTCAAATGATTTAACCTAACAACAATTTAAGACAAGTGCCACATAGTGACTAAATACTTGCCTTAAATAGTATTAGTTTTAATTTTATATGTAAATTTAGTTATAATTTTATTATATATTTATTATATAAGTGGAATATTTTTATTTTTATTTTCACAATATCACTAACTAATAAAAATTGAATGGAATAGCACTCAACTAAGAATTGTAATAAATAATTAGACTAAATATTTAAAATCTTTTTAAAAAAATTAATTTCAATGTATTTATTATAATTTTAAAATATTTATAATGGTTAAAAGTATGAAAGATCAATATTATTATAATGTATAATTTTCTATCTTAAAATTTATATAAAATAATTAATGTTTTAAAATAGAAATTTAACGTACTTTGAATTAATAGATAACACATGTGCTAATATTAACTTAAAAATGATATCTCATGAACTCACAACTCCTCTATAAGACTCTAATTCATTCATCCAATCAAAAGTTAAAAAACTAATATATATAAATTACATATTTATAAAATTGGTATGTATATAAAAAAACATCAAATGAAATGAATTTTAATCAGTAGAACAATAGTACTTAGCCTACGAGAAGTACTAATAACTTGAGATAAATTGAGTTGGCATCCAAGCCTACCTACTCGAACAACAAAGAACTAAAATGATGAAAAAAACTTATTTTCGTTTTACATGGGATTACTAAAGTTATGTCAGTTGCACAGTTATTTTTAAGGTGTGTGATCCATTGTTGCTTTCATATGATGAGATAAGGAAAGCTTTGTAGAAAATCAACCAATGAAAAACAAAAGGAAGTGCACTGTTACAATTCATTTCATCATTTTGCATTGCTTTTCAAATGATTTTCACCATAGATTGAATTCTAAGGTTGGGCAACCTCACCATAGGTACCTCTTGAGCATTATTATTATGGTGTAGATTGAAATTTTTAATAAATAGTAAAAAATTAATATTTAAATTATAGATTTTTATTTCTAATATAAATATATATTAATTTTTATAATTCATGATAAAATTAGTTTTTAATTTTTTAGAATATATTAATATGAATTTAGAAATTTCTTTTTATTAATAAATTATTAATGATCATGGTTAATATATATGTTTTCATATTATTTTAAAAATAAAATTATTTGAATTATAGAAATTTATTAGGTAAATTTTATATTTTTACATATATAACTAATTTATAATATTAAAGTATATAAATGTTTATTTTATTTTTATTTTTATTATTTTACATTTTTTTAAATTGACAAAATGCAGACTATGAACTTTACTCTCAACTCTAATCCATTTATGCCAGATTATTGAACTCATGAAGATGAAGGATGGAACCTAGTAGTTAGCAAGCACTCACAAAGAAAAAAGGCATAGGAATGTGCTCTCAAAACCCTGAATTTAGAATCAGCTAAGAAGAGGAAATCCATGTGCAAACACAACCCTTTTCTCCTTCATAAAAAGCATGGAAATTGACAATATTTGAAGAAATGAATCTCAAGTCATCCAAGGTTTTCTATGTATCCCAAAATCAAAGGATCTGGGGGATGTGGATCATTCCCTTGTTGATTTCAATCCCTAGTTTTGCCATAGGGGGGAGTTGTATGGAGTTAGGTCGTCATGAAAAGAAAATCATTGATATAGCTAATTTATAATATTAAAGTATATAAATGTTTATATTTTTTTATATTTATATTATTTTAAAATCTTTTTTAAATTGACAAAATGCGGACTATGAACTTTTCTCTCAACCCTAATCCATTTATGTCTGATTATCAAACTCATGAAGATGAAGGATGGAACCTAGTAGTCAACAAGTGTTGACGGAGAAAAAAGGCACAAGAATGTGCTCTCAAAACCCTGAATTTAGAATCAGCCAAGAAGAGGAAATCCATGCACAAACACAACCCTTTTCTCCTTCATAAAAAGCATGGAAATTAACAATATTTGAAGAAATGAATCTCAAATCATCCAAGGTTTTCTATGAATCCCAAAATCAAAGGATTTTTGGGGATGTGGATCATTCCCTTATTGATTTCAATCCCTAGTTTTGCCATAGGGGGGAGTTGTATGGAGTTAGGTCATCATGAAAAAAAATCATTGATATAGGCATCAAGCATCAAGGTAGAAGGCCCTTTTATGGTTCCTGAAAGAAATTTCCCCCTAGGAATGTATCGCCTCACAAAGATCAAATTCTACATATTGGGTGGAGTCAAGGGAAATAAATAATTAGAGCAACAATGTTAATATGAATTTAGATACTCCATCTAAAACACAATATGAAACAATAGTGCATCTAAAGGATAAATGAATCCTTTATTGGAATAAGAAGTTATCATAATTCAAGAATTTTAACTTTTAGCAAAACAAATAGTCAAATTGAAGAAGAGAATAGGTCTATGACAGTGTGAGGATATTCAAGCAAGAGGGGCATTGAGGGGTTTATTAACCTTATGGGAACCAAGAAAATTTGGTTTTGGGTAAGGCTTTAGTTATATGCACACTTGGATAAAAATATCTTATTTGTATGTTTATTATTGTATAAAGGTGAATCAAGCTAAAGTAAGTGCAAAATGAATGTGAAAAATGATGGGTTGTGCATTTTGTACCATTAAATATTCCCCCATATTGACATGCATGCAAATAATAATGAAAATGCATGTCCAATTAAATATTTGTAACCAATAAGAAAGTAAATGCTTGGATGCCTATAAAATGATCACAAGTTATAAATGACAACTCCTTCATTCTACATGAATAATGCATAATGAAAAAGTATAAAATAGAAATCAAAGAATGAGTAACATCATACAAACATTTAAAATGATAATGTATTTTTCATAATGAAAAGTAATAAAAATTAAAACAAGGTTTTTATTGAGATATCACTCTTTAAATAATAGAGTGGATAGATTGTACTTTGGAGCACCCACATACATGTGATAATGTATACTACTATCTTTGAATCATATGGTAGTCCTACCCATGCTTAGATTTTATAAAGTATATTAATGAATCATTTGTTCCCCTCTAGTTAGCTACATAAATTTCATGTAAATAGGTTGGAGGAGAGTAAATTTTATGTGTAGCAAGATAGATGAAATAAAGTTCAATGAGTATGGAAAATTTTCAATGAGCACACATAATGACATGGTCATTAAACACCAAAATGTAGAAATTTATGTTCATTAAAAGCATCATAAATATGAAGGAAATAATTTTACCTTTAATCATGCACCCAATTGGTCAAGATATATTGACATAAAGTGCTAGATAGAGGATCACAATATGTTGAACAACATTGGCATATCATCATGAAAAGCATGCACATCTTTATCATATGAGAATAATATATAAACACGATAATCATAATATGAATAAAGTGGACTAATGCAAACTTTTAGAAGATAAACATGGTAGGCATAGATGACCCTATAACCATGGGAAAAGATACGAATTGAGTACATCTAAATGATCAAACTATTGGATATAATCATGTCAAATAGGAGAATGCCTCCAAATAGTAGATACCATAAAATAGTGATATATTTATTTCATAGACGTAGATGTAAATCCCAATAGTTGCATTTGCATTGCCAAGGACATCAACATCATCCTAAATATGGTATTTCAGATCGATTCCAATTTTTTAAATCCAATGCAACAATTTTAGTATATTTAGTGCATGATATACATGTAATTATAAATGGTCCTTTTGAAATCCATTATTCTTATAATTTTGGGAGAGATTTATTTGTTGTTCTACGATATTTTTTAAAAAATAGGAAGCCATTTGAAAATAGTACATTTGGATGGTGTAACTATTAAGTGGTTGGCACTTGGATATGATGTTTATGTGTTGCATTGATGACAAGTTTGTCATGTGTGTGTGTGTGTGTTGGGGGGGGGGGGGTAGCAGATAAAGATTATGTACATTACAAAGGTTGTATTGATCAATGAAGTTTTATTTCAGAGAGATAAGTTATGCAAGCTTAGATTCAAGTTCAATAATGTGTTCAAATACTACATATGTGTTAATGTATATTCATATGAAGGATTGGATGAGTTACAACTGATTTAGTAAAGACTAGTATTAGGCTAGTGTATAGGACAATAAGTTGTGGATATTTTGATTGTATTTGATGAGTGGGCTAGGATTTTAGGTAAGATAGTTTAGATCATGTTTAAAGGCATGCCCATGATGAAATGTTCATGTTAGAAAATGTTGAAGATCATCCCATCACTACTACATTTGGGCCCAAATTGTGATGGCAAGTCATCACAATTACGACAGCAACTTTTCACCCAAGCAACAGTACCACAAATTGGCTTCTTGTGGACAAGCATTAGACTATTGTTGTCACAAATTGTGATGACAAGGGAATCTATCACAACTTGGAAGAAGGAAGGGGCAAGAATTCATGTTGACACTATCGCAATTGTGATGTCCATGTGACAGTTGTGTTGTGGATGTGACATTGATCTATCAGTTCTATCAGTCATACTTGTGATTACTAGCTGTTGGAATGTGTCTTCACAATTGTGAGGACTAGCTAAATTATTAAAAAAACTAGTAAATTCATGTTATACCCCTCAATTTAATTACATGTATCCATTTCAATGCTTGATCACATGTATCCATTTGAAAATAGGAACCCATAACACTATCAAATCTTTAAAGACAAACAAAGATACTCACACAGGAGTCTAACTGATGATCTTGGGATGATGAAATCATTGTAAGGTTACTTAGTTTGCTTTGTCTAGGTACAGACTTATCCTTCTAGTCAAGTATAGCAGACATACATTAATGTTCCTTTCAATATCCAAAGCTCATTCTTAATTATATGTTTGCAATATTTAAAATTGCAAAAATGTCATATTGAACAAAACTTGTAGCATACAAATTGAGATTGCATATTGAACTATGGCATCCTTCTACATTGCTTGAAACCAAGAGATTCACACAATTAGTTGTCATACAATCATAAGTTAATGTTGAGGTTCACTTGGTTTTGAGAATAGTTTAATATTCTCTACTTATCAGGGCCAACCACGTGAAGGTTGAATCTCATTTGCGCCCCCAACCCCCCCCCCCCCACACACACACACACACATCTAATTTCCCCATTAACATCTAAAATATTTGAGAAAGGATGAATCTTTGAAGTAGAAAAAAAGATTTTAGACCTGCAAAATTGACATCATTTTCCCATCTTCTTGTGTATGTCATTTTTTCATCGCATCTAAAATAAGATTCGGCCACTCTAAATTGGGAATGCACATGCAATTGAGTTCTATAT